>BPLQ01002210.1:0-12436 GCA_021605075.1 Caerostris darwini | reverse complement strand
AATGTTTATACGACTTTAATTAGCAACATGCTTTGTGATGCATTGTTTTTATTTAGCTTTTCAATATTTTGGTTCACGAAAATAAAGTTATATTTTTGTGCAGTATTTTTAATTCAGTATAATAAATAACATCCTTTCTATTATCAGTCACTTTGAAATGACACCATCCTCCACTAGGGCGATAGATAATTCAGTAATATACGTGATGTACCTCAAGGCCCTACAATAAAGTATTCTAGTGTACTAACCTTCACTTTTTAAATCGCGTCACCCTAAGATAATTAAAAGATGCTTATGTATGTAGGACAAAACTTTTAATTATTTTCGTCTTAAGGCAGAAAGAATTAAAATAACACATGATAAGTTTATGAAATATTAAAAAAATTAAGACTTACAATACGAATTAGAAAGAAGTTTCAGCAGCAGTTCTGAAAGGATTATGAATGGCGATTGATTCTTAGAAAACGAGTTTAATAAATAATAAAAAATTAAATAAAACAATTAAAACTATAATAATGCATAGATTTAACAATGAGAAATGGTAATAAAATATGTGATAGCTTCTTTAAAGTGTAATTATATCTTTATTTTTAATAATTTTCACTTATATATTTGCACAATATGCTTTGCTAACCCATGGGTAAATGATTCATTTTGAGACGATGAGAAATAGAACATTTGATTAATCAAATTTACATCAGCAATTTTTAAAGATAAAAATTGTCTAATGTACGCGGTACTAAAATTAATTGAAAATGGAATGTTTATTCGAACTTCGATAAGAAAAATAAGATAATTAAAAGATGCTTATGTATGTAGGATACAACTTTTAATTATTTTCGTCTTAAGGCAAAAAGAATTAAAATAACACATGATAAGTTTATGAAATATTAAAAAAATTAAGACTCACAATAAGAATTAGAAAGAAGTTTCAGCAGCAGTTGTGAAAGGATTATGAATGGCAATTGATTCTCAGAAAACGAGTTTAATAAATAATAAGAATTTAAATAAAACAATTAAAACTATAATAATGCATAGATTTAACAATGAGAAATGGTAATAAAATATGTGATAGCTTCTTCAAAGTGTAATTATATCTTTATTTTTAATAGTATTCAGTTATATATTTGCACAACATGCTTTAATTGCGCATGGGTAAATGGACTCATTTTCGGAAAATGAGAAATAGGAGAATTGATTAATCAATTTTACATCAACAATTTTTAATAAGAAAAAATACTAATGTAAACGATACTGAAATTAATTGTAAAATGGAATGTTTATTCGTAAATGGATATTTTATTTGCAAGAAAATGCAATAAACAAATTACAAAACAACATTCGTGAAAAATTTCTTCAAGTCAAAAAAAAGGTAGAAGATTATATGTACCATCTGCAATCTTCTTTTTAATCAAACCGAACCTGAAGACTTCGTGGAATTTCTTTTTAATTATTATAAGATAATTAAAGGCTTTTAAATGATATCCCCCTCGCCCTAAGGCTGGTGGAGTTACTCACTTAATGTACCCAAGCGTAAGCAAAGGAACATATTGAGTACTTATTATTCATGCATCTAGCAATCCATTTTGTTTCCACTGAGTTTGCAGTTAGCCGAGGATTGAAGTCTCCAATTTTAAGCACTAATGGCTCCTGAATGGCAATTACAGCTAGTTAATGCGTAAAAGCGTTCAAATATTGAATTATGTAAACATTGCTCTTTTGTAGGGAAGGCTTGATTAATGCATTTCGAATTTCTAAATCCCTTCAGGGGTTCACTCAACAGAAGATTTAAATTTTTAGAATTTCAGCCAATTAGCAGATGTGAAAAGAATTATAAATGGCGATTGATTCTTAGGAGCTTAACAATTAATACAAATTAAAATTACCAATTAAAGTAATAATAATGCTTAGATTTAACTTATTTTAACGATGAGAAATGGTAATAAAATGAGGCATAAAATAAATAAATAAAATAAACTGTGCAAAACAGGAAAGGAATAAGAATGGGCCTAACGACATAAAAAATTCCTTTCTAGAATTCCAGATTGTTTAATAAATAGGTTTCTCAGTAAATGGCCAATTTGAACTAACTATCGTCACTTGGCTGTCTTTAATTTGGTGCCAAAATAGGAATATAGCACAAAACCACAGAATTCGTCCGGTTAGACAAGAATCCTCCATTGCTCGGGCGGAACATGATACTAGGCACTGACATCCGGAAGCATATTGCCGTAAATACACTAGTTTTAAAACGTATGCACCTTCTTCTTGAGACATTCGATGTATCATTTCTCGAAAGGCAGAGCTTCCATTGCTTTCATGTGCATGCGCGTTAGATCCATGCATTTATGATGTGCTCGCTTCCTGAGTACGCTACTAAGACCAAATACAGCGACTCCTGCGAGAATCTCGCGTTCACCTGATGTACCATCATACACTAACAGGTCTTTTGTGTACCCCCTAATTGTACGTACCACACTCTGGTGACCACTGCTCTGGTGCACCCCGATTTGAAATGAATGCCTCCATGGAGGGCGTTTAGGATTGTATTGGTTTGCCACTCTACGGTGATTTTTTTGCCCGCCTTAAGCTAATTAAACCAGGACCTACAGTTTAACGTGGATTCCGAACCCCTAACAAATACCTGTCACCGCCCGGATTTGAACCTAATGTCTGTGGTGCTAAAGGCTAGAACGCTAGCCAATTAGTCATCAGACCGCAGGGCATCCGAGTCCATATCCTTCTTCTTTCACGTACGCAGTGAGGTTTCCGACTTTTTGATTTAAGATGGATTTCTTCTAGTAAACCTCACGTCATAGAATGCCAGAGAATCAGAAGCCTGATCTCTTGCTTGAGTGAGTAAGAAGTCAGACTACGTTTTTAGAGTTATGAGAAAATAATTGAAAATAATAAACTTTTGTTCAAGTTTAATTTAAAAAATCGCAAATATAATTCCACTCTTCATATATAATATTAAGACATAACGCTGTTATGTTTGATATCACTATGGATTCTTTCTGTTATTCTTTGTAAATTGCGTTTTCACTTTTTAGATAATGAAATATCCGGCATAAAAAATCAGCGAAAGAAAATTAAAATTAAAAAATAATGATACTGATACTAAAGCAAATTGTACTTAAAGCATCTTAGAGTTCGAACCTTTGTTTAGTAAATAAGATCAGACTGGGTAATTGAAAGCAAGCCTCAAATGTACCCACATGGAGCTTAGACGTACTTAAAAGCCTGTAAGAACTAAATCTTGGCAACAGTGGGTGGAATAACTGCTGGTAATTCAATACTTCTTAATTCAGCATTTGGTAGTAATCTCGTTATTTGAAAAATAAGCTTGTATAAACTTTGTGTTTTAATGTATTGTTGATATTTTTCTGTAGTAGTTTATTTCCATAATTTCTGGAAGAAAAGGAAAAATGTAAATGGTTTGCATTATCCGTTACTCTTATTGAGTGGTTTCTTTATTATTGAATTATGACAATTCCAGTTTTTGCTGATCTTTAGTATGATTTTACATCTAATGTTGTGGGAGTATCATAATTGCAAATATAATTAGCCTTCTGATTTTATACTAATCTGGATTAGGCATTTTTACAAAATAGTTTGTACATTCGCAAGAAATAATCTTCCTCCATAATAAAATCTAGTTAACTTGAAAGCAGCTGTCATAAATGATGTAAATATGAATAAAATGCACAGAGATTTTAAAGAGGCTTATGCGATATCGATATAGAATTAAAGGAAGAAAGTGCAGTATAAGTAGAATGGAGGCTGAAAACCCTCTGAATTGGCTAAGGAGGTTGAAGATGCTCTAGTAGAGTGTCTTATTTCAAAATCACAAATGGATAATTATCCTTAGAATAAGTAAGAGCTAAAAAATACTTTTTCAAGAATTCATTGATGCCGATGGACTTCAAAGACGATTTCAAAACGGTTTGCTGGGAAACGAATGCTACAAATGTTTGTAAAATGACATCAATGAATTTTTTATAAAAAATTTAGAATCTCATACGACGTTTATGTGTTTCGTGACACAGTAAAAACGCAGGCAGTTGATAAATATAGTTTCGTGACACAATTGATAAAAATTGTACGTGCTTCGTATACAAGCAGAGCGAAAGTAGTTTTACCAATAATCCGTCGAGGCAGAAAGTCATTGTAAAAAAACGAAATTTTGTGTACAATTCCACCATTATTACAGGGCTAATTGTAAAATAGAGAGATTATTATAAACCGGTTGTTGTTGATAATCAATTAATAATGATGACAGAGTTGATAAACCTTTACTAGGAAAGTGAGCTAACATTTTGTTGACATTTTGTTTCACTTTATTGAATTTTATTGAAATCCACTAATTATCATTTTAAAATAAGCGTCACCTTTAACATGATTTACAAATCATGTTATAAAATGTATGTTAGTTACAATATATGTCAGGGCTTTTAAAATCAGTCAGGGGTATTTTTTTAAAAAGAATTCAAGCATACTTTTTACATTTAGAAATTCAATTCTTTTACAGTCATTGATAAACGGTTAGAGCATAGATATTTGAAATTTTCCAATTCGTGCATATTGTATAAGAATTAAATTCTCATTAAAGGGACCCATTCTTGTTAAAAAAAAAGTGAATATTTATAAAATCATGGGATACATAAAAAAACATTCTGAGGTTTTTAAAAGAAAATATAATCTTTTTAAAATTAACTTCAACCATTTTAAATATAATTAAATGTATAAGACGATAATTTCAATGAAGTTATAACAAGCATTAGTTAATAATGAGAACATTAGAATAGCTAGCATAAAAAATAACTGATACTAACTATCAATATAACTAATTAACATTAACCGTCCTACTCTCTGTTAAGTTATTGAATTATTTTTGTATTAGAGGATGATTTATTTTTTGTTTTGTAAATAAGATCAGGCGGGATAATTGAAAGCAAACATCAGATGTGCCCACATGGGTCTTAAACGAACTTAAAAGTCTGCAAGAATTAAATCTTTGTAATAGTGGGGGGAATAACTGCTGGTAATCCAATGTTTTTTAGTTCAACATTTGTTAGTGATCTCGTTACTTGAAAAATAATATTCTATAATCTTCGTGTTAATTATTGCAGATGTTTTTCTATAATAGTTTATTTCCATAATTTCTGGAAGAAAAGGAAACAGATAAGGGACTTGCATTATCTGTTACTGTTATTGAGTGGTTTCTTTATTATTGAATTATACCAATACCGATTTTTGCTGATCTTTTGTATGACTTTACCTCTAAGGCTTGTGGGAGTATCATAATTGTAAAGATAATTAGCCTTCTGATTTTATACTAATCTGGATGATGCATTTTTACAAAATAGTGTTTACATGTGAAAGAAATGTGCTTCCACATTATTAAAATCTAGTTAACTTGAAAGTAGCTTTCATAAATGAAGAAAATACGAATAAAACCCACAGAAAACTTGAAGAAGCTTTTGGTATACCAATATCTGGAATATATAGAATTAAAGGAAGAAAGCGTAGTATATTTAGAATAGATGCTGGCAGGGGGGCCCTTTTATCACAGGGGTAATTGTAAAATCATGAGGCTGTTGGAAACCATTTGATAATGGTTAATTGATAAGGATAACAAAGTTGATAACCTTTCACTAACAATTTGTTGACGATTTTTTTTCACTTAAGTTTCCCTTTCTTGCTTTTTTTAAGCAAACGTTATTTAATTTTTTTGAAATCCACTTTAAAAAAAGTTTTAAAAAATCGTCACCGTTAACATGATTTACAAATCAAGTTATAATCCAAAATGTATGTTAGCTGCAATATATACATGTACTTTTAAAATTAGTCAGGAGTAATTTTTTAAAAATTCAAGCAATTTTTTTATGTTTAGAAATTCAATTTTCTCACAAATGTTCATTAATAAACGGTTAGAGAACAAGTATTCAAAATTTATCTATATATAATTCATATATATTGTATAAGAATTAAATTCTCATTAAAGGACCCATTTTGATTAAATAAAATGAATATTCATGAAATCATGGGAATAGAATATATGCTCCAGTATACATGTTTATGAATTTTCCACTGTTTCTCAAGAACTCTTAACGAGATTCTAAAGCTCTTATAAAAAAGAACTCCAAATATTTGAAGAAAAGCATCGGTCGACATCAGCTGTGTATGAAAAATAAAAAATACCAATAACGAAACATTTTTAAATGAAAAAAAAAAAAAAATTAAGCTTAAATATTTCAATATATATTTTATTACATTAGCTATCAGATAATCGTTAGTCATTTTTATTTAAATTTTATGTAGTATTAATAAAAATGACATAAGAATGTAGTATTATTTATTTTAGGTTCATGCTAATTTCATTAGGGTATATATGTAAAATGAAATAATAGAACTTCTGGAAGATTATAATTATTCAGCTATGTTCTATCTCAGAAAACGGTTAACACTTTCTGTGGGGTTAGAACAGCAAAATCAGATTACTTGCAGCAAGGCATGTCAAACCTTAGTGCTCTTCAAATGGATTTAAACAAAACATAGGAAAATCAATGCTGAAACAATATTTTTGTGGAAGGTGAAATCTTTTACCATTTGGGGAATTTAGAATTGTTTGAAGTTCCAAAAGACAAACTGATCCGACAGAATCGCCGGTTCTCTTTGGAAGCTAAGCCTACCCGCGTGTTTCTATCTGATTTATTTGCTCTAGGCTACTGGCTACACTTAATGCCTTGGCGACATAGTTCCTGGGTTTCTTTGCCAACCTTGCATTAAGGCGGTGCAAAAGTGCTTTTCTTTTGTTTACTAAGCCTGCGGTAGGGCTATCTGATGAGTTTGCAGAAAACTGTTGACTGTTATTGACTCGAGAAAACATTTATTGGATTAGAGTTCGGTGGTAGGCATAAGGGATTTTATGCTGTTGGACTTTGAAAATAAATCGGAATATACGCTTTTTGATATTTCTTTGAAATCTGAAGTTGAATTTTATACTTGCCTTAAATATTTAAAGAAAAAGAGAGATTGTAGTAACCCGTTGGAATACATTTTGGAAAATTTTAACCATTTATTGAATTTCATAATTCTTGCATATAACTTCATTTAAAAAAATTAATTAAAATTTTTCGAACAATGCTCAAATTTAATATCAAAAAATTAAGACTAGAAATTAATTTGTGCTTCTCTTTTTTTAAAATATGAGTTCTTATTTGTTAATATTTGTTCTTATATTTTTTAACAGGTAATAATTATTTTAAACCAAATAATTTCAAGAAATCTAGAACTAGAATAAAATATATCAATTTTTATGGTGATTAAAAAATTAATCCTCATTAAACGTCACATTTTTCTATGATTATTTTTAGTTATTTAACAAAAAGTATGTAGATATAGGAAATATATTTTATAAAAGATGCCTTAGTGTTCACATTTTCAGAAGTTAGCTTAATGTTTAGGGCCTGATTTTAAGAGTAACAAACGCTGTGGTCCTCAGTGCCACATTTTTCGGGTTAGAGTCCCTGAGCGACATGGATGCTTGTAATTGTTTGGAATCTATTTTAAACAGTAAGTCCTGGTCTAATATGGCTATAGGGTTGTCAGCTCTACCCCAAAAAGAAACAACAGCATATTCTGTCTCGAAATTTGCAGGTTAAAGGCCTTGCCGACCCATGCGGCTGTTGCAAAAATGAAGAAGTTTATTGATTAAACACCTTGCTTTCTCTCTTCGTTAAATAATTAATTATTTCAGGCAGGAGATATGGCATACAATTACTCTTTTCCTTCAAAATTCCCCCCCCTACAAGGTTCATATATTCTTAAATTTAATAGAAAACTTTTTAAAAAATGAAAGTATGTTCTATTTATTGTTCTTATTGCCCCTCGAAACCATTTTAATGTATTCTTCTGACAAAAGAGAAGAGTAGGTCACTCTTTTTATAATTTTAATGCAAATAACAATACAATATAATCCTACTCATTCTATTTATTCAAAATGTAATACAACTTCAGAATAATGAATTCAAAAAGCAAACTAAGTAATGCAAAATATATATATATATATTTAGATGCATTTCTTAAGAAAATCGGTCGACTGAAATAAATTCCTTTCTTCGTAGAGGTAATTTATGAAGTTCTATAAATCTATTTTCTTCGGCAACTAAATAAACACAGCCAAATATTGGAAATCTTCTATGACAATTTTTCAAAAGATTTTATTATTTGAAGAAGATGAAAAGCATGGAAAGAAAAAAAGAAACTGTTATCAGGCTTATCCAGGTTCATTTATTGTTAGATCTGTTTCATTATATGTCAAAATAATTTGGAGTATACTTTGATATATTATAAATAAAAGATTTACGAATATAAATTTATTCACATGCTTTAAATTTGCCCTGAAATTGAAAATTAGATTGCATTTCATGTTCATTTCTGATACTACATATTTCGAAATTGAATAAATATTAACATTTCTGCTCTGTTGTAGCATAAGATAATATTTTTGATTTTGATAAGCCTGTCTTCGATTCCTGTGATTTTTATTCAAAGTGATTTCCTACAGAAAAAAACTTAAACAGTAAATTTTTTGTTACGAAAAGATGTTAATTTAAATATGATTGATTTTATTTATTTTGAATAAAAATAAAATAAAATATTGATATTAAATAATATATTATGTTATACAACATAACATTATATTAATTATATATATTAATATAAACATTAAATAATTAATGATATTTTTTATTACTAAAAAACATGAATTCTTGAATGAAAGGCGTCTTCTAGTAAGATTTTGATGTTAAACTAATCGATATAAACAAAACAAAATTCTAAAGGCACATTAAAAAAGTATAAAAAAATTGCAACGTTACATCAAATATTAATAAGATTAAATCAAAATTCCTTCCAATTTTTTATTTTTTTTTAATTTTTTTTTATTTTACGTGGTATAGCAAATACGCGATGTGTATTCTGTGTAATTCAATCTACTACATTCCAGGAGATTTAGTGGTAACTGAATGCAAATTAAAATGGCTGTTAATAATAATGCTTTATATAATATGCTGAAAATAATGCTTTAACTCTTTGACTCAGTTTAATGGCTTGAACACTCTTTAAAATGTACAGACGTTCATTTAAAGCATATATAAAACGAAAACATGTATTTAACTGATAAAAACAGGTTTTAATTTTCTCTTTCTAATTCACGCAATGTCTGCTTTAAATGTGCTATCTTTGGATTCAATCCCGAAGAGAATACCTTTCCACAGACCTACAGTGTAATGGACATGGTGATGTGTCCTAATCAATTGTATCTTTCAATGACGTTAAGTTAGCAACACATAAATGGCTGGTCTACTCGTGTACGTAGATTTCCATGCAGCTTTCTGCGAACGATAGACATTTAACCATTCTTCTGCTCGCTGAAGCAGAATAAAATGTAACTTGATTTGGGTAGAAGTTCTAGGTTTTCATGTCCATGTCATGTATGGCAAATATTAATCATTGACAAGTGGCGTACATTTAGGTCATACTTCCTTCAATATTACAGATGAAGAATTTGTGGTTTGAAATTACCAAGTATATGAACCTTAAAAGATCTCCCTATTATTATCTGTTAGGTGGCGTAACAATAGGGTGGAAAGACGGGCGAATTAGCACGGGCCCCTGTCTGAGTAGAGATGCTATGAGTACAGGAAAGGGTGAGCACGGGTAATCCCGTTGCTAAGATTTTCCCGATTTGAATAGGTAATGGTAAAAGTGGGAATTCCCGCTGCCACCCATTTGATACTGAGACATTTTTAAATTCCCTTGTTATGGAATTTCCCTGATTCTGGAATTGGTACTTACAAAATTAAAATTGAAATTCTCGCTGGTTAAGTCAGAGACTTCCAGAAAGCAGGGAAGTTTCTTGTAACGCGGATTCTCCATGCGTCACTATTATCTTACTTTTATTTCATTGCGGGAGCTCCATTCAAAATCATTTTCGTTTGATTAGAGCAAGCAAATCCTTTCATTTCCATTTGGTTTTACTATGTATTACAACAGCTGTTGTTAATCCCTGTCCCAAATAAGTCAAGTGATATTGAGATAATGATAAACATCCAAGTGGTATCATGTGCGACAAATAATATTCGTCTGGTAAATAATATTCGTTCGAAAGAAATGGCTCTCCAGATTTACATATCAGAATTGAAACAAAACCACACTCACACAGGCATTTTTTTTTTTTTTGTTTTTGTTTTTGCAGATAACGCATTCCTATTACAACGCCATTTTTTGTATATTATAGATTTATTCAGAATCTTTTACAGAATGCAATATACCCAGACTTAAATTGGAATGGTTTATTTTTGAATGAGTTAGTAATTTGGGAGATTATTTCTTTATTTTACGAAATCCAGTGAAAACAAATCACTTCAAATCAATTAAAATATTTAAGAAAATACAATATGCAAGGAGCATTTTGAAAAGAAGCTTTTTCTAAATTTTGCATGACAAACACTGGTAAAATCACATTGTCACAGTAAAAGATACATATATTTAATACATACAATCGTCAATCGATCTATTTATGACAAGTTACATTATCTACCATAAAACATATCACCATTGAATAGAGTTGTTTCTCGCCTTTTCCATAAAAAAAGATGTAAAAGATGTATAAATCTGCAGAGAGTTTTTTTTTTATAATTGTGTGCCATTCATAATATTGGCATACATTATTGTATTACGGCAATAGTATAGCTGCTTATTGTATTACGGAACAGTATAGCTAATCTGCTAGTATTGTCCAGATTATTCCAATTTTACTATCATCACTGAGTAGTATCTCCTTACAGCCCCAATCTTGTATCCAGAGACTTTTGCGTATACTTTCATCTTGTTTCTCAATGTTTGGCTTGCCTTTTTTATTATTTTTCTCCAGAATGAAAATTTGGAATTATCGATATGGCTGATAATTATACTTTTTGATTGTTTACATTATTCAAATTTTTCTATCATCTCCTTACAGCCCCAATCTTGTATCCAGAGACTTTTGCGTATATTTTCATCTTGTTTCTTAACTTTTGGCTTGCTTCTCCCTTTTTTTTTTCAAAATGAAAAGTTAGAATTATTAATCTGTCAAATGATTCTAATTTTTGATTGTCTGATCTCGCAGGTGGTAAAACTCTACGCGGAAAGATTAAGAGAGCTTGTTTATCGCTATCTCCTAAACGAACAAATGAATGGTAACTTCATGAAAAAATAAACAAGGAATGTAAGTTTATGATAGCATTAAAATCCTTATGTACTCTTGTTTATCTTTACAAGCAACTGGTTCTTCTGTTTGAAATGTCTTATTAAAATATAAGAACATTTTAAAAATAGAAAAGAAAATTACTTATACTTAAAAAAAATATTTTGAAAGCAATATTTTTTTTATAAAAATAAAATACTTTAGACAAATTCATACTTCAATTCAAAGAAAATATTGATTATTCAAAAATCTTTACTATTTGAAAGTGATGTTCCATTTGCATTTGAAGTAATGGAAATTGCCTTCTAGACAAAGCAAATATAAATATTATTTCAATACGTACAATAACATTCAATATAAGATAGTTATAAGAAAAAAAAATTGTCGTTATATACACATTTTATAATACATCAAATCTTACAGAACTTCAATTTAAAATGAAGTGAATATATGAATTACTGAAGAGAAATATGATTTTTTATTATCATTATTGTTTGAAAGAAAAAGAGCTATTAAAATTTTATTATTTCCAATTTTAAGAATTTATAAAGAGCTATATAATCTATCTTTGCTTGTCAAAACATATTATTATGAAAATAATGCAGAGTGACTGTTTATTTTGTCTATGGGACAGAAGAGATTCAAAAATAATTGAAGATTGAAAAATTGACATTTTCTACATTTGGCTTAAATATAAATCTAACAGTTTGTTGTTCTTAACTATATGGCGTAAATATATTTTGAGGTTACTTAATTATATTAAACAAATTCATTATTTTTTTAAATACCATTAAAATAATGATAGAAAAATATTTACGTTTCATTTTGGCTATAAAGAAAATATTGAAAATTTTGATTTTTTTTTGTTAAATTAAATTTGCTTTAAAATGTCTCAATGAATTATTTATTTCTCATGATTTCTTATATGAATAAAAATCTTGTAGTCATGAAAACAAATCGAATTAAAATTCATATTTAAAAAACGCATTCTCTCAGAATGTTTTAAAGATACTCTTCAGTAAAACTACTTAAAGTATGTAAGTAATAGTCTAAACATTTTATACATAATATTAATATTGGGATAAAAGGAAAGTAATTAGCATTTTAACTTACCTAAATTCAAATTGATATAAATAAACGAATTCTATTTTAACATCACTTTTTTAAAAAAAGATTTTCCCT
>BPLQ01002209.1:0-113145 GCA_021605075.1 Caerostris darwini | reverse complement strand
GCCCTATCTCGTTTCATATTACTAAATAAATAATTACATCTATGACTAGAATAAAAAGTAAAATTCGTTTAGAAAAATGTGAATATTTTTTTATTTGCAAAATTATTTTATAGTATTTGAAAATTTGACTTAAGAAATTTATTGAATGTATTTAATCAAGACATAAATTTATTCCTGTTTAAATGAGGAAATTGTTCATTAAAAGACATAATTATAAATGGGTTGTCAGCCCTACGCCCAACAGTCCTATTAGGTCGGGACTTAGGTTTAACGTGGATTCCGTGCCATTATAAACATTCATAGCCTTACCGGGAGTCGAACATAAAACTTGTGGCACCGAGCGCCAGAGATAATAAATTGTACTACAATTATATTTAGAGTGCAACAACTTTCTTTAGCAGATTATTATTTAGGACAAATTTGCATAAATGTTTTCTTTTTAATGCTTATGGGCTATATTTTTATACTGTAATCATCTTTTAATAAAGTATTAATGTTTTTTGTGTCTTTCTAATACAATAAAAGGCTCGAATAAACAAATTTTATTTAAGTTTTTAAATCTTTAAATCTTTTAATTCTAATCCAGTTGCTCCTATGTGAATTTTAAGTACTTTTTTAAAATTTGTTTTATAGATCTAGAAGAAAGAAAATAAAATAAAAAATATCAGTCAAATATTTTACTTTAATAAAGTAAATTAATATCTTTAAAACGAACCAATTTGAACTTTTAAAACGGTGTTAAATAAACTTTATTAATGTTGAAAATTGCATTTCTAATTAAATTTCTTTTTAAATGTAGCGTTAAAATTTTATTGAATAAATACTTGAATGCTTAAAAGGAAGATATTTTAACTGAAGCATATAATTAATTATTTAATTAACTATTTAAACTTCACTGCTGTTGAAATTGCAAGTAAATAAATGAAACGCAATAATTCAAGACAAAAGCAAATTTAACCACTTCATATAATAATTCATGAAAAACAGTTTTCATTTTCAGAAATAGTAATTCAAATCTTATGCTAATTCGATAGATTCTTTATTAGATTTCAGATATATCATTGAAGAGGAATTTGAAAAAAAAAAGATCACAAATTAATTAAGCACATACTAATAAGAGATGTAATTATTTTTAGCATTATGCACAACAATAATCATCAAAGCTTCTTGAAGATATTGCAGTGGAATAAATGAGTTCAGTCCTTTAGAGATCAAAATATTTAATTAAAAATTATTTTTAATAAAAAAAATAAACTTGCTCCGAAGCAATTTCGAATCTAGATAATTTACTCGAGATAAACACTCGCGGAAATTAATTAAAAGTAAATATGTCTTATTTGCTTGGCATTTAATCGAAAGAACAAAGAAACAAATCAGGAGTTACTCCAGATTCCTGAAACTTGTAGTAGTTTACCTTTTTCGTTATTATTATTTATATTAAACTCCTTGTTTAACCAGAAAGTAAACATTCCCAATCATCTATACAAAAAACAAAATTCTAAAAAAGAAGAACAAATAAAGAAATCCCATACAAAAATGTATCGACATCCATTCTCTTGGGTTTAAAATGACAAAAGATTTGTTCAAAAAATATAATTATTAATTTCTTAGTGAGAGTGTCATCAAATTATTTTAATTTTATTTATTTTTTTTATAGTTTTTATTGAATAAAAAAAAATCATCACAGAAATATAGGAAGAGTTTTTAATTAGGCTTAGGACTTCTCTGAATCCCTGGGGTTGAGACGTAGGGCTCTAGCGAAAACAACCATTTTTTTTCTCCCCTTTTATTGAAATACGTTTTTTTTTTTATCATTCTGTATTTACTAATGAGATATGCAGTTCTCATTATAAATAGTTCTGATAGCAATTGTCATTTGTTTTCTCACTTATTAAAAGTTACTGTCCTTGGGTATTAAATTTAATCCGTAAGGGGTGAGGGTTGTATAAAAAATTTACGAAAAAAATAATCTTTCACCTACAGGACTACAGAAACACTACACTCCGGGTGTGTGGAGTTTTCATAAAAAAAATAAATAATAAAATTATTTTTTTGCATCTTCTATCATTGTTATTAACAAAAAAGTTACGCCTTTATTCGATGGGGAATATACGCTGCGAAATCAAAAACTCGACAAAGTCTAGTGATATATTTAATATTATTCCAAGAAAAGTATGTCTTTATTTTATTTTATTTATTTATTATTACTATTTTTTTTTTGTCTTTCGTCATAGATACCCGTCTCTCACAATTCTCAATGGAGGAGAATTAAGGAGGATTTTTTTAATCAAAGAAGTTGACAAAAACTTCCGCTAATCTCCTCGGAGAAATACTAAAAATCAAAAGAGAGAAGTATCAAGAAAAAAAAAAAAAAAAAAGTAGAAAATGCACGACTTCTCTGTTTTGCAATTACGCTGATTAGACTGCATTTTCTCCGGCGTGTAATCTTCCAGTCTCACAATAAACATAGCCGTAATATCACGAATAGCGAGAAAAATTTTGTGCTAATTACTGCTAATGATGTTAGACATGATGATGAAGTAAACTCATTTAAATCTTGTAAATTATGACGGAGAGAAATTTGTGCTTACAAAGTACGTTTTGTGCTTGCTAGTTAGAATGCTAATTACAAACTCAGACACGTGTCTCACATGGTACGAAATTATTTATGCGCTTAGAAGCGGATGAAAAAGCTCAAAGCAGATGTAAAGGGGGGGAGGGACAGTAATTTGTTCTTTCTTTCAAAAAAAAAAAAAAAAAAAAAAGAAAGAACAGCTTCGAAAAGAACAAATTTAGCTTTCTTGTCACTGAGTTAAAAACAACCTGAAGTCATATAATGAAAAACTTTAAATGCCGTTTTCTAAAGCATCTTTTCCATATGCCTACTCGTATTTTCGCAATCTTAATTTGTAATTTTTTTTTCTCTTTCCGATTCTTTTATTGCCAAAATATAAGTGCAGACTTATTAAAGTCGTTCTCCGTCACATTAAAAATGCAATCTTTTTTTTATATATATTTTTTGGAAATTTTAATAAATTATTTTCGTTTGTGTAACTGAAAGAAAATTTGGGACATAAAGCATTTGTTAAAGGGGAAAACTGAATTCTGATTATAATTGAGTAAAGTAATGAGAATTTATGATGTCTGTTTTTAACGTTTCTCATATCATTTCGTGGCTTATTCGGGAATTATGGCTTACATAAGTGTTATTTTGCAGTGTGACTTTTACAGTTTGCATTATAATTTCATTACGCATCTGTAATTTGTACAAATTGTATTAATTATAGGATGCAGGTTTAATAGCTTCAACTGCTAGAAACTCCGTAGTTGGCATTCTCGTTACTAGAAATTTTTGTATTAAGAAGTACTGCAATATTTCACACCATAACAGTTTCTTTGTTTTAATTGTTGAATGTTTTAAAAATTAACTGTTTACATGTTTTTAATTAAACAATTCATCTCATTAAGACACATAAATGTATTTGTTGTATTTGGAAGCCGGGTACTTTGATGTGTAGCAAATTCAGCATTATTCAGAATGAATCATATGGAGTTTTACAAAATACCAACTTCTTCTGTACTTGCACTACAGCAGCTTCCTCCAACATATACCATCAGCCGTCACAATCCGCCAATGATTGGTTTTAATGTCTTGAGATCTATCTTTATGCAGTTTATCCATCTTGTGTGAGATCTAACTCTTTTCCTAGCACCTTCTACATTTGCAAAAATTCACCTTTTTAATAGGGCTCATATTATGAAATCTAAAAATATGCCCAAGCCATATATTTCGAAAAGACTGGATGAGTCTGGTTGAGTCTTAAGTTGCTTACATTTTCTATAGATGTCAGGGTTAATCAGATCTATAGATGTCAGGGATAGATGTCATCTATAGATGTACTATAGATGTCATCTATAGATGTACTATAGATGTTCTATAGATGTCAGGGTTCTTCATCTATCATTCCCTTTAACTGGACCAAACATTTTTCATCATCATCTTAGCCACATTTTGACCAATGGTTCTCCGTCAGTCCCAGTGTTAAGTGATATAACAGTGTTAACTAGGATGCACCGTGAGGTCCGGAGGCTATAATAATGTCCCCACATTCTTCCAACAAACCCAGGCATAGCATCTATGAGATTTAAAGCTTACATATATCTCCTCGAGAAAAGGAGTCCCGGTAGTGCCATGAATGTTTGTAGCTGTTCGGAATCCACTTTAAACTGTAGGTCTTGGTCTGTTTAGTCCTCGTGTGCACAAGATGACCGCAGAGCGACAAACCAAACCTCGAGAAAAGTGGAAAGATTTTCAAATCTAGTGATTTATTCTGTCCATTTCTTATCAAATATATGGGAGTTTTCGAATCAAATTCAGTGATGTTTTTCAATGATATTCAGTGTTTATTAGTATGCAAAGTGAGGTCCGGTGGCTATAGCAATGACCCCACATTCTGCCAACAAACACAGGCATAGAATCTATGAGATTTAAAGCTTGCATCTATCTCCTCGAGAAAAGGATTCCTGGTAGTGCCATGGATGTTTGTAGTGGTTCGGAATCCACTTAGGTATAGCATCTATGAGATTTAAAGCTTACATCTATCTCGAGAAAAGTGGAAAATTTTTCCAATCTAGTGATTTATTATGCCCATTTTTTGCAAAGACACGGAGTTTTCGAATCAACTTCACAAATCGGATTTCGAACCAGACTCCTTTAACAAGCGACCTCTTTGATCTCAACATATGTTTATTCCAAGTATAAAAAAATTACATTTAAACGTCTATATGAGTATGATTATGCCAGCATAATTGTTTAAATTTTTTAAAATTAATAATTGAAATTTTTAATTAAAAATGTTATCTTTGTAAATAATTTTGCGGAAGAATGATTTTTTTCAGGCAAAATCAATATTTCAAAATGTTCTACTTTTACATGATATTTTATTTACATTTAAACTAAATTACTCTTTTTAATTTGATGTGTGTATATACATATTTTTTTCCAATGCAGCTGGCAAACATACATGGACATCTTGGATGCCTTAAGGCAAGCGCTGCACAGACGTTACTCACTTTGCATTACCCAGGGGGCGCGTGCAACTTGAAGATAAGCCACAGACGCGCAGTAACAATACCCCCGCAAAGCTCTACGATCCTATTAGACCGGGACCTACGGTTTAAAGTGGATTCCGAACCACTATACACATCCATGGCACCGCCGGGACTCGAACCCGAAACCTGTAGTACCGAGCGCCAGAGAGGTAGCCACTCGGCCATTCAGGCCATGTATGTATATATATATTAGTTAAATTGAATTTAGAGAAAAGACACCCTGTAGTCGTAAGACACCCTGGAAAGGAAGTATGCAGAGTCGAGTGAAGAGTTCCAGGCAGTACGGAGGGTACAAAGCCTCTTGAATGATATGGTTTTTAAGATGATTTAAATAAGTGTTATATAATTGTGTTTCGTGTGTTAGGTACAGCAGTTGTGCAATGCTGTCTTTGCAATTTAATAAATATGGCAGTTAAACATCGTGTATTTATTTTGAGAAATAATTTAATTTCTGCCCATGAACAACACTGAATCAAGACCACACGCATATCCGATCCTAACTTACACTAACATAATTTTGAGAATTATTATTAAGGCAATTGCCTGAAAATTCTGAAGAAAGGTTTTTCAGAATAAGTTAAATTTAGATTTAAAATAAATTATTTTTTTAAAGTTAAAAGTTATACGAAAAAAAGCACTATGTATACAATAGATTTTTTGCATTCTATATGTCAGTAGAAAATACATTTCTCATTACTGATTTGAATTGGATTATTAATTTATTAATTTGATTGATGGAAATTCATTGATGTAGATCATAAACAATTTGTGCTACTTTTGGTTAAAAAAACAAGCATTCATTATTAAATTAATTACTCTATTAGATGCAATTTAAAATCAATGTTAAGCGAAATTTTCCGTTCCATTAACTGTAACATATGCTAACAACAATAGCGACGGCGACGATCACACATCCAGAGATTATCTTCGACATGCATAGCATCGCAGACGAAGCATGTCAGGTTGATTGCTGTAGCAAATCGGAAATCTAATCAGACAACAATAGCAGATACAGTAGATCATTCCAGATGTAATTTAGAACTCAAATAAACAATGTTTTTTTTTTCAATCTGCCCAAGCAATGAGTAAATAACAATTCAATCCAATATAACAACTTATTTGAGGAAGCATGTGTTTTTCAAATGCAGGACATTTTGACCAATGGTTCTTCACCACTATAGCGACAAAATTTATAGCATTTTCAATTTTAATCAGGAGGCACCATGGGTCCCGGAGGCTATAACAATGATTTTCCACATTCTACCAACAAATTCAGGGATAACATCTATGAGATTTAAATCCCACTTCTATCTCCTCGAGAGAAATTGAAATATTTTCCAGTCTAGTGATTTATTATGTATATTTTTTAACAAAGACATGATAACTTTTGAATCAACTTCACGAGTCAAGTTTCGAACCAGGATCCCTTACTCACTCAAAAGTTTAACAAGCAACCCTTTTGAACTCAACATATGTTTAATCAAAGTATAAAATGCTTGCATTTAAACTTCTGTATGAATATAATTATGCCAGCCTGATTGTTTATATTCTTTTAAATTAAATAATTGTAATTAAAAATGTTATCTTTGTAAATAATTCCTGAGAAAGAATTATTATTATTATTATTTGGCAAACGAAAGCAGTATTTCAAAATTTCAACTTTTACATGATATTTTATTTACATTTAAACTAATTACATTTTTTAGTTTAAAAAAATATAGATAATTGATTTGAATAAAAGCAATAAATTTCGCATAATTAAATTAAATTTAGAAAAAAGACACCTAATATTTTTTTTCATAATTAGTACGCAAATTCACCACGAGATTGCACAATTTAACGCGTTGTATAGGTGTCCTAAAATTTACGTAAGATTTGAATTCCTAAGCATCCTAAATAGTTTGGAATATTTGGAAATGAAACAGCTGGTTTCATTTCAAAATGCACTTTTACGCTGGGGGTTCGGGAGTATGATTATACTAAATTGTTTTCTAAAACAAATCCTCTTGTACTCTTTGCAAAAAGTCATACTTTTTAAGTGAATTTGCTACCCTATATTACTAAATGAACACAAATAGTGTATGTAATTTATTAAGCAATTAATTGCCAATGTATATGATATATTTATGGGGACTTGATGGCCAAGTGACTAACACTCTGGCGCACGGTGCCGCAGATTTCGGGATGGAATCTCAGTTGTGTCAGGTTATTTGTAATGGTTAATGGCTTGAATCGCCCTTAATCCGTAGGCCCCGGTCTAATATGGCTCTATGGTCATATAGCATAGGGCTGACTGTCCTACCCGGCAAAAAGAAAACATCTTCTCTTTCAAATTTTGCCAGTAGGCGGAGGGCCTTGGTCCACTATCGGCTGCGGCCTGATGGCCAATTGGCTAGCGCTCTGGCCTTTGGTACCATAGGCTGCAGATTCGAATCCTGGCGGTGGCATGGATGTTTTTCAGTGGTTCAGATTCCACGTTAAATTGTAGGTCCTGGCCTAATTAGCCTAAAGTGAGCACAAAATGATCATAGAGCGACAAACCAAACCACTATGGGCTGTTGTGCCAGGGAGTTAATTAAAAGATACTTATGTTCATTGAATAAAAAAACCTTCACATAATTAAAAACATTTTTTTTTCATGTTGAACGTCGGTTGGTCTCGTACATAATATAGTCATCGTGGTTGTAGGTTTTTGATAGTGGTATATATAATGTACCAATACGTACGCCCCGACGAGTGATGAAGGCAGTACATGTCTTTTTGCCGTATTTTTAGCGGTAATGTCTCTCACTTGCATGTCAGAAAGCTAAGAAAAATTCCCACTGACTATCGATGCACAAGCTTTAAATCATCTTTCACAATCACAATCAAGTCTCTTTGCTTTCAAAATGGAACTTCAATGGAAATCGTCAGTGGATTCGAAAATGAGTTAAAAAAACTAATCATAATAAAAATATATACCTTAAGGCTTCATTGCAAAAAAAAATATCAAAACAAGTCAAAGATATTTAAAAGGTATGATTAAAAACCAGTAATTCATCACTCAAATTTTGATAGAGTTATTTTCCTATTTTTGCTTACAAATATCAATTACTTAAACTAATTAATTACTGCATCCATTCCCCACAAATCCTTAACAGGAATTCATTACCTCGAACGCAAATTGAAAATTCCAGATCCACCAGTTCAAAAGATGCAATTATAACAATGACGACATCGCTAATAAACCAAAACTCCAGCCCAAAAATCGAAACCCACTGGCTCTGCACACATGCATCACTATGCGTGGACCGCAAATGAAGCGTGTGCCAGACTAATTGGTGAATCCCCGTCACGCTGAACGGAAGATGGCACCATCGGGAACCTCCACTTCCTTCGCGACTCGGTGACCACGATGTATGGGGGGCCCCCTTTAGCGGCTCGTTGGCCCCAACCAATGCGGAAAAAAGCGAGAAATTAACTGCCGATTGAAATGCCCGAGAGTAGGCGATTAATTAGCGGCGGAGAAACGTTGATGAAAACTTGGGAAGTCTTCTCCGTACAATTCTGATGCAGTCCTTTGCCCTCAATCTCTGTCTCCTTTTCTCTTCTCAGAGATCTTCTCTTCTCTCTATCTCGCTCTTCAGTCTGTTTAATTTTCGGTTTCTAATCACTGGGAATATTTGTTGGATCAATGGATGGTGGATTAGCAGGTTTTGGGAAAATTCCCCGCGTTTGATGGGTCAAGGAGAATTAGTGCTGTCAAGAATAATTGAAAGGAGATGATGGGAATGGTGCTTTCTTGACGATGGGGTTTTAGTGGTGCTGACTTTTAGTCCGGCTTGTTGTTGATGCCCGTCTAATAAAACAGCAAGTGATAGTTTAACTTTACGAAAACAATTTTGAACCAAATATAAATAATAATTAAATTTATGGTAAACCGGTCATTAAATACATTTCAATGTAGAGGAAAAAATAGAGTAACATTTTTATTATTATTAGAGATTAGTTGGTTGAATTAAGAATAAGTATTGCTATGAAAAAGAAATTATAAGAAACAAACCATCATAACATAGTGCCTTTTGATGGAGAGCTGAAACAATTATCAATAAAAATAAATAATTAAATTTTTAGTTAGGCTTATTAGGAAAAAATATTGCTTAGGATCAAGCTTTCATGACGATGATAGTTTTGGTGATACTTAGTCTAACTTACTATAGATGCACGTCTAATAATGCAGCAAAGATAGATATAGATGCAATAAATAATTATTTAGCATTATGAAGTTATTTTATTGATCTAAAATATATGTAATAATTAAATTTATAGTATACGAGGCATTAAATACAATTTTCATATTTTTGCTTATAAATATCAATTACTGAAACTAATTAATTAATTACTGTATCCATTCCCTCACAAATCATTGATTAAGAATCCTTAACAGGAATTCATTTCCTCGACGCAAATTGAAAATTTCAGTTCCACCAGTTCAAAAGACGCGATTATAACAATGACGACATCGCTAATAAACCAAAACTCCAGCCCGAAAATCGAAGCCACTGGCTTTGCACACATGCATCACTATGCGTGGACCGCAAATGAAGCGTGTGCCAGACTAATTGGTGTGCCCCGTCACTCCGAACGGAAGATGGCACCATCGGGAACCTCCACTTCCTTCGCGACTCGGTGACCACGATGTATGGGGGGCCCCCTTTAGCGGCTCGTTGGCCCCAACCAATGCGGAAAAGAGCGAGAAATTAACTGCCGATTGAAATGCCCGAGAGTAGGCGATTAATTAGCAGCGGAGAAACGTTGATGAAAACTTGGGAAGTCTTCTCCGTACAATTCTGATGCAGTCCTTTGCCCTCAATCTCTGTCTCCTTTTCTCTTCTCAGAGATTCTCTCCTCTCCTCGCTCCTCGGTCTGTTTAATTTTCGGTTTCTAATCATTGGGAATATTTGTTGGATCAATGGATGGCGGGTTCGCAGGTTTTGGGAAAATTCCGCAGGGTTTGATGGGTCAAGGAGAATTAGTGCTGTCAGGAATAATTGAAAGGAGATGATGGGATGTTGCTTTCTTGATGATAGGTGGTTTTGGTGGTGCTGACTTTTAGTCCGGCTTGTTGTTTATTCCCGTCTAATAAAACAGCAAATGATGCATGTCAGAAAACTAAGCTGTTTATGAAAATAATTTTGTTATTCTGACCCAAATACACTTAATAATTAAATTTATAATATACCACATACTTTTAACACTTTAATTGCTGCATTAAATACTTTTCATTGTAAAGAAAAATTTTTGTGTTATTATAAGATATTAGTTGGATGATTTAAGAATAATTAGTACTATCAAAAAGAAATGACAAGAAACGGGATTATTCAGTAAATAAAATAATTTTAAGATTTTTAATTTATTTATGCCATCTGATGTTTCATTTGCCATCTGAAATAAGCACTTAACAATAAATATAGAAAACTAAGTTTTTAGTTAGACTTACTGCGGAAAACTTTGCTTAGAATGGTGCTTTCTTGTAGATGATGGTTTCGGTAATGCTTACTAAGTGTAGCTTGTTGTTGATGCACGTCTAATATTACAGCAAATGATAGTTTAACTTTAAGAAAATATTATTCTGAACAGAATATACGTAATAATATTTATAGTACACCAGACGTTAAATACATTTCCTTGTAGAGAAAAAATAGGGAATTTTTTTTGTTATTATTAGAGATTAGTTGGTTGTATTAAAAATAATTAGTGCTAACAAGAAGAAATTATAAGAAACGGGATTATTCAGTAAACCATCATAACGTAGTGCCCTTTGATGAAGCACTAAACACTTAGCAATAAAAATACATAATTAAATTTTTAGTTAGACTTATTGGGAAAAAATATTGCTTAGGATGATACTTTCATGACGATGATGGTTTTGGTGATACTTAGTCTAACTTACTATAGAGGCACGTCTAACAATGCAGCAAAATAGATATAGATGCAGTAAATAATTATTTAACACTATGAAATTTATTTTGTTGATCTAAAATATGTGTAATAATTAAATTTATAGTATACGAGGCATTAAATACAATTTTCACATTTTTGCAAATAAATATCAATTACGAAAACTAATTAATTAATTACTGCGTCCATTCTCTCACAAATCATTGATTAGGAATCCTTAACAGGAATTCATTACCTCGACGACAAATTGAAAATTCCAGATCCACCAGTTCAAAAGATGCGATTATAACAATGACGACATCGCTAATAAACCAAAACTCCAGCCCAAAAATCGAAACCCACTGTCTCTGCACACATGCATCACTATGCGTGGATCGCAAATGAAGCGTGTGCCAGACTAATTGGTGAATCCCGTCACGCTGAACGGAAGATGGCACCATCGGGAACCTCCACTTCCTTCGCGACTCGGTGACCACGATGTATGGGGGGCCCCCTTTAGCGGCTCGTTGGCCCCAACCAATGCGGAAAAGAGCGAGAAATTAACTGCCGATTGAAATGCCCGAGAGTAGGCGATTAATTAGCGGCGGAGAAACGTTGATGAAAACTTGGGAAGTCTTCTCCGTACAATTCTGATGCAGTCCTTTGCCCTCAATCTCTGTCTCCTTTTCTCTTCTCAGAGATCTTCTCTTCTCTCTCTCGCTCTTCGGTCTGTTTAATTTTCGGTTTCTAATCACTGGGAATATTTGTTGGATCAATGGACGGCGGATTCGCAGGTTTTGGGAAAATTCCCCGGGTTTGATGGGTCAAGGAGAATTAGTGCTGTCAGGAATAATTGAAAGGAGATGATGGGAGGGTGCTTTCTTGGCGATGAAGGTTTTGGTGGTGCTGACTTTTAGTCCGGCTTGTTGTTGATGCCCGTCTAATGAAAACAGCAAATGATAGTTTAACTTTATGAAAATAATTTTGTTATTTTGAGCCAAATATAAGTAATAATTAAATTTATAATATACCAGGCATTATATACGGAAAAAGTACATAGAGAAAAAAAATGGAGTATATTTTTTAATATTATTAAGATATTGGTAACCAAATATACATAATAATTAAATTTATAATGTACCAGCCATTAAATACGAAATAAATATGTAGAGAAAGAAAATGGAGTACATTTCTTAATATTATTAAGATATTGATGGGATAAATTGAGAATAATTAGAACTATCAATTAGAAATAATAAGAAATAGGATTATTTAGTTACTACAATAATTTTAAGCTTTTTAATTCATTTGGGCCATCTGAGGAAACGCTATATACTTAGCAATAAGAATAGATGATTAAGTTTTTAGTTTAGTCTGACTACAAAAAATATTGCTTAGGATGGTGCTTTCTAGACGATGACGGTTTTGGTGATGTTTACTTAGTCTAGCTTGTTGTTGATGCATGTCTCCCAATACAGCAAATGATAGTTTAATTTTAAGAAAATATTATTCTGAACCAAATATACTTAATAATATTTACAGTATACCAGACATTAAATACATTTCCTTGTAGAGAAATTTTTTTTGTTAATATTAGAGATTAGTTGGTTGTATTAAGAATAATTAGTGCTATCAAAAAGAAATTATAAGAAACTGTATTATTCAGTGAACCGTCATAACATAGTGCCATATGATGGAGAACTAAACACTTAGCAATAAAAATAAATAATTAAGTTTTCAGTTAGACTTATTGGGAAAAATATTGCTTAGGATGATACTTTCATGACGATGATGGTTTTGGTGATACTTAGTCTAACTTACTATAGAGGCACGTCTAACAATGCAGCAAAATAGATATAGATGCGGTAAATAATTATTTAACATTATGAAATTTATTTTGTTGATCTAAAATATGTGTAATAATTAAATTTATAGTATACGAGGCATTAAATACAATTTTCATATTTTTGCAAATAAATATCAATTACGAAAACTAATTAAATAATTACTGCGTCCATTCCCTCACAAATCATTGATTAGGAATCCTTAACAGGAATTCATTACCTCGACCATTCCAGATCCACCAGTTTAAAAGATGCGATTATAACAATGACGACATCGCTAATAAACCAAAACTCCAGCCGAAAAATCGAAACCCACTGCACACATACATCACTATGCGTGGACCGCAAATGAAGCGTGTGCCAGACTAATTGGTGTGCCCCGTCACGCTGAACGGAAGATGGCACCATCGGGAACCTCCACTTCCTTCGCGACTCGGTGACCACGATGTATGGGGGCCCCCTTTAGCGGCTCGTTGGCCCCAACCAATGCGGAAAAGAGCGAGAAATTAACTGCCGATTGAAATGCCCGAGAGTAGGCGATTAATTAGCGGCGGAGAAACGTTGATGAAAACTTGGGAAGTCTTCTCCGTACAATTCTGATGCAGTCCTTTGCCCTCAATCTCTGTCTCCTTTTCTCTTCTCAGAGATCTTCTCTCTCTCTCTCTCTCGCTCTTCGGTCTGTTTAATTTTCGGTTTCTAATCACTGGGAATATTTGTTGGATCAATGGATGGCGGATTCGCAGGTTTTGGGAAAATTCCCCGGGTTTGATGGGTCAAGGAGAATTAGTGCTGTCAAGAATAATTGAAAGGAGATGATGGGAGGGTGCTTTCTTGGCGATGAGGGTTTTGATGGTGCTGACTTTTAGCCTGGCTTGTTGTTGATGCCCGTTTAATAAAACAGCAAATGATAGTTTAACTTTATGAAAATATTTTTGTTATTCGAACCAAATATAGATAATAATTAAATTTATAGTATACCAGGCATTAAATACATTTCATTGTTGTAGAGAAAAAAATAAAGTAATTTTTTTATAATTATTAGAAGTATCAAAAAGAAATAAGAAACGGGATTATTCAGTAAATAAAAAAATTTTAAGATTTTAAAATTTTAAGATTAATTCATTTTTGCCATCTAAAGAGCTAAACACTGAGCAATAAAAAATAATTAAATTTTTAGTTACACTTACCAGGAAAAATATTGCTTAGGATAGTGTTTTTTTATGATGAGTATTTTAGTGATGTTTAGTGTAGCTTATTATAGATGGACGTCTAATAATATAGCAACTGATTGTTTAACATTATGGAAATAATGTTATTTTAAACCAATTATTCGTCGTAAAAAATAATAACATTTATAGTAAACTAGGCTTTTATAAAATGGAATACATTTTTATTATTATTAATAGATCGGTTGGATCAATTTAGAACAATTAATGTTATCAAAAAGAAATGATAAGAAACGTGATTATTTAATAACTACAATAATTTTAAGATTTTTCAATCATTTGGGACATCTGATGAAGCTCTAAGCACTTAATAATAAAAATAGATAATTAAGTTATCTAGACTTATCAAGAAAAATGTTGCTTAGGATGGTGTTTACTGGACGATGATGTTTTTAGTGATGTTTACTAAATGATGTTGATGTATACTGTTTCTAGCTTGTGTTAGTTATTGGGCTTGTTCTAGCTTGTGTTAGTTGTTGGGCTTGTTCTAGCTTGTGTTAGTTGTTGGGCTTGTTCTAGCTTGTGTTAGTTGTTGGGCTTGTTCTAGCTTGTGTTAGTTGTTGGGCTTGTTCTAGCTTGTGTTAGTTGTTGGGCTTGTTCTAGCTTGTGTTAGTTGTTGGGCTTGTTCTAGCTTGTGTTAGTTGTTGGGCTTGTTCTAGCTTGTGTTAGTTGTTGGGCTTGTTCTAGCTTGTGTTAGTTGTTGGCTTGTTCATAGCTTGTGTTAGTTGTTGGGCTTGTTCTAGCTTGTGTTAGTTGTTGGGCTTTTCTAGCTTGTGTTAGTTGTTGGGCTCGTTCTAGCTTGTGTTAGTTGTTGGGCTCGTTCTAGCTTGTGTGTTAGTTGTTGGGCTCGTTCTAGCTTGTGTTAGTTGTTGGGCTCGTTCTAGCTTGTGTTAGTTGTTGGGCTCGTTCTAGCTTGTGTTAGTTGTTGGGCTCGTTCTAGCTTGTGTTAGTTGTTGGCCAATTCTAGCTTGTGTTAGTTGTTGGGCTCGTTCTAGCTTGTGTTAGTTGTTGGGCTCGTTCTAGCTTTGTGTTGTTGGGCTCGTTCTAGCTTGTGTTATAATTGGGCTCGTTCTAGCTTGTGTTAGTTGTTGGGCTCGTTCTAGCTTGTGTTAGTTGTTCGTTCTAGCTTTGTGCAAATATTGGGCTCGTTCTAGCTTGTGTTACTGGGCTCGTTCTAGCTTGTGTTAGTTGTTGGGCTCGTTCTAGCTTGTGTTAGTTGTTGGGCTCGTTCTAGCTTGTGTTAGTTGTTGGGCTCGTTCTAGCTTGTGTTAGTTGTTGGGCTCGTTCTAGCTTGTGCTTTGATTAGTTGTTGGGCTCGTTCTAGCTTGTGTTAGCCGAAAAATGTTGGGCTCGTTCTAGCTTGTCTAGCTTGTGTTAAATTGGGCTTGTTCTAGCTTGTGTTAGTTGTTGGGCTTTCTAGTTCTAGCTTGTGTTAGTTGTTGGGCTTGTTCTAGCTTGTGTTAGTTGTTGGGCTTGTTCACGCTTGTTCGGAAGTTGGCTTGTTCTAGCTTGTGTTAGTTGTTGGGCTTGTTCTAGCTTGTGTTAGTTGTTGGGCTTGTTCTAGCTTGTGTTAGTTGTTGGGCTTGTTCTAGCTTGTGTTAGTTGTTGGGCTTGTTCTAGCTTGTGTTAGTTGTTGGTCTTGTTCTAGCTTGTGTTATTGTTGGGCTTGTTCTAGCTTGTGTTGTTGTTGGTCTTGTTCTAGCGTGTTAGTTGTTGGGCTTGTTCTAGCTTGTGTTAGTTGTTGGGCTTGTTCTAGCTTGTGTTAGTTGTTGGGCTTGTTCTAGCTTGTGTTAGTTGTTGGGCTTGTTCTAGCTTGTGTTAGTTGTTGGGCTTGTTCTAGCTTGTGTTAGTTGTTGGGCTTGTTCTAGCTTGTGTTAGTTGTTGGGCTTGTTCTAGCTTGTGTTAGTTGTTGGGCTTGTTCTAGCTTGGTTAGTTGTTGGGCTTGTTCTAGCTTGTGTTAGTTGTTGGGCTTGTTCTAGCTTGTGTTAGTTGTTGGGCTTGTTCTAGCTTGTGTTAGTTGTTGGGCTTGTTCTAGCTTGTGTTAGTTGTTGGGCTTGTTCTAGCTTGTGTTAGTTGTTGGGCTTGTTCTAGCTTGTGTTAGTTGTTGGGCTTGTTCTTGTGTTGGCTTGTTCTTGTGTTAGTTGTTGGGCTTGTTCTAGCTTGTGTTAGTTGTTGGGCTTGTTCTAGCTTGTGTTAGTTGTTGGGCTTGTTCTAGCTTGTGTTAGTTGTTGGGCTTGTTCTAGCTTGTGTTAGTTGTTGGGCTTGTTCTAGCTTGTGTTAGTTGTTGGGCTTGTTCTAGCTTGTGTTAGTTGTTGGGTATTTCTGTGTTAATTGTTGGGCTTGTTCTAGCTTGTGTTAGTTGTTGGGCTTGTTCTAGCTTGTGTTAGTTGTTGTTCTAGCTTGTGTTAGTTGTTGGGCTTGTTCTAGCTTGTGTTAGTTGTTGGGCTTGTTCTAGCTTGTGTTAGTTGTTGGGCTTGTTCTAGCTTGTGTTAGTTGTTGGGCTTGTTCTCAGCTTGTGTTAGTTGTTGGGGGCTTGTTCTAGCTAAATGTTAGTTGTTTAAGCTTGTTCTAGCTTTTGTTGGGCTTGTTCTAGCTTGTGTTAGTTGTTGGGCTTGTTCTAGCTTGTGTTAGTTTTGGGCTTGTTCTAGCTTGTGTTAGTTGTTGGGCTTGTTCTAGCTTGTGTTATTGTTGGGCTTGTTCTAGCTTGTGTTTTGTTGGGCTTGTTCTAGATTGTGTTATTGTTGGTTGTTCTAGCTTGTGTTAGTTGTTGGGCTTGTTCTAGCTTATGTTAGTTGTTGGGCTTGTTCTAGCTTGTGTTAGTTGTTGGGCTTGTTCTAGCTTGTGTTAATTGTTGGGCTCGTTTCTAGCTTGTGTTAGTTATTGGGCTCGTTCTAGCTTGTGTTAGTTGTTGGGCTCGTTCTAGCTTGTGTTATTGTTGGGCTCGTTCTAGCTTGTGTTAGTTGTTGGGCTCGTTCTAGCTTGTGTTCAGTTGTTGGGCTCGTTCTAGCTTGTGTTAGTTGTTGGGCTCGTTCTAGCTTGTGTTAGTTGTTGGGCTCGTTCTAGCTTGTGTTAGTTGTTGGGCTCGTTCTAGCTTGTGTTAGTTGTTGGGCTCGTTCTAGCTTGTGTTAGTTGTTGGGCTCGTTCTAGCTTGTGTTAGTTGTTGGGCTCGTTCTAGCTTGTGTTATTATTGGGCTCGTTCTAGCTTGTGTTAGTTGTTGGGCTTGTTCTAGCTTGTGTTAGTTGTTGGGCTTGTTCTAGCTTGTGTTAGTTGTTGGGCTTGTTCTAGCTTGTGTTAGTTGTTGGGCTTGTTCTAGCTTGTGTTAGTTGTTGGGCTTGTTCTAGCTTGTGTTAGTTGTTGGGCTTGTTCTAGCTTGTGTTATAATATACCAGGCATTAAATATATTTCATTGTAGAAAACAAATAGAGACTATTTTTTTTTTGTTATTATTAGAGATTAATTGGATAAATTAAGAATATCAAAAAGAAATGATAAGAAATGGGATTATTTAGTAAATACAATAATTTTAATACATTTGTGACATTTGATGAAACGCTAAACACTTAATAATAAAAATAGATAATTAAATTTGTGAAAAAATTATAATAAAATATAATATAAAATTTCTTGATGAACTAATTTCCTCGATGATAATTGGATCTAGTTTTTGTTTAATGAGACCAGGAAAATTCAATTCATAATAGCAAATTATTGCTATTTTGAACTGAAAGGAGATTAAGTATTCAAATTATTGTAATGCTGTATTTGAAGAGTGTTTTGTAGATGCATGGCATAAATATGGCATTTGGCGCATGGAATTTTCTTTCTGATTTACCTATTAAAGAAATTATTACAAAATTGTCCCATAATTCTGAAAAATAATTATTTGCTTTTTTATTATCAATTATTTAATTTCAACTATTATATTATTATGATTATTTTAATTCGCCTTAATGGCAAAAAAAAAAAAAAAAAAAAAAAAAAAAAAAAAAAAAAAAGAAATTGTTTTGAAAAATATTACGATATTCCTTTTATTAATTCCTAAATTTTTAATGGAAAAAAAACTACTAGAGTGTTTGCAAAGTTTGAAGAAAAGTAATGTATAAAGTCTCTATAATGTATATTGTTTCCTTGTCCTACATAATTGACATTTACTTTAAAAAATTGCTTGAGATTGGTTTGGTTTGTCGCTCAACGGTTATTTTATGCACATTAGTTTGCTAATTAGATTAATTAGATCCGTTTCTTGAGAATATCCATAAATTAAACGTACATTTTCTTATGTTTTAAAATATTATGTATTTATATCATTTATTTTAATTTTCAGGCTATGGAATTTTGCTAACATTTGTCAGCTTTAAATTCCTTGATTCTCTATTAAAATAATGACCCACTAATAAAATTAAAACTAATTGTTACATTATTTTGATAATTATAAGTATTAAGAGAGCCTTTTAAGAACTAAACAACAAAATATATATTTCTAAAATATATCTTCATAATAAATAAAATACTATAAATATAATAAATCAAAACCTTCAGTTCGTAATGCATTTGATCCTTTTAAAAACCACAATGTCCCCTGTGATCTATAACAGTGCGATACCAATATAACAAATTAAATTATTAATAACGCTAAATTAATTAATAGATATTATATACTGCAAGAGAAAGTTTAAAGTTTATGTATTGTTTTGTGCAATTTATTTTAGTTATGGCTAAATAGATCAATTTGAACACTTGGTAATAAAAACTGAAGAATTAGGTTCTAAGTTAGATACTACGACACAAGATTTATAAGCTTGTGTTAGTTACTTAACAAATGTTTATATTATCAAACAAAGCACTTTAAATAAGAGGCAAAACTTCTAACTAAAGAAAATAAAAATTAACTACAGGGGAATATTAAATCTAATATAAATAACCAATTTTAATTTAATTACAATATTAAAATAAATTAAATAACTAATAATATATTAATTGCTAGGTAAATCCACATAAATTATCCACAGCTTTAATTTCTTATCTGATTTAACCTGTGAGGTAATATATTTTAAGTATACCTATTATAAAGTGGCTTAATTAGTTACTAATTAAAGAGAATCATCTAATCAAAAATATCCCTAGATTCGTGAGTAAGGAAATATCGCCAACCAGATGAATTGCTAGAATAACTGTCTCCTATTTGCGTAAGATATCGGTGAAAACACATTAAACGAATTTCAAACCAAGTCTTGTAGCTGATAATGGGCAACTTTCTGTGATAATTTCTGATTTGACTTATCGATCTACGGTAATTTTTTTAAACACTTTAGGCTAATTAGAGCGGAGTCAACAGTTTAAAGTGGTTTCCGAACCACTAATAAATACCCATGCCACTGCCAGGATTCAAATCTGAAGCCTGTGGTATCAAATGCCAGAGTGCTAAACAATTGGGCATCAGATCACGTCATAATTTTTGAAGAAAATAGCTTGAAATCATAATTTAAAAAAACAAAAAAGTTTTTATTTAATAAAAAAGTTTTTCATGATTTTTTTGGCTAGAACCAGAAAAAATAATAATAAACTCAAATATAAAAAAAATTAACTTCTAAGTGTTGTAATCAAGTTTTAAGAAATACAAATGCACAAACCTTCTATATTAGATATTTTCAACAAATGTTAACTTTTTTTTCCATGCCTGGTAAAAACCAACACTATTCTACATGGTCCATGGTATACTACACTTTTACTACATGGTCTGTGGTATACTACATTTTAATTCATAGTCCATGGTATACTACACTTTTACTACATGGTCTGTGGTATACTACATTTTAATTCATGGTCCATGGTATACTACACTTTTACTACATGGCCAATTGTATACTACACTTTTACTACATGGTCCCTGGTATACTACATTTTAAGTCATGGCCCATGGTATACTACACTTTTACTACATGGTTCATTGTAAACTACACTTTTACTATGTTGTCAATGGTATACTACATTTTAATTCATGGAGGATTAAATTCAGGACATCTTAAATGGTTGGCCTTCTCATGATGATTGATGCTATATAGAGAGAGATTAAATTTTTATAAACCACTTTATATACTTAGTAATAAGTAAAAGAGATTGGACATAGTCCATCATATACTATACTTCTACTACATAGTCCATTTTATACTATATTTTTACTACATGGTCCAAAAAATACTACAATTTTACTATATGGTGCAGGACTTTTTAAATTGTTAATATTCTCATAGTTGTTGATGCCATTTATGTATATCAGCGGGAAAAAGAATCATTGAATAAAAAGTAATATGCTTATATATAGCGAGATAGATTAAATTTTTATAAACCACTTTACATAGTTAGTAATAAGTAAAAGAGATTTGTGATCCTCACACTGACTAAAACAAGAGCTTTTAGCATGAGCTAGTTTTGTGCTCAGATAGCACCAACAAATATTATTTCCTTGTAAAATGCCATTCACTTTCCTTCGCTCCTGGGCAAAGGATCTTCGTTCCAAATCCAAACAAGCCCTCCATGCGATATCCAGGAAAGGAAATACTCAAATTTCCTCCAGTGGAAAAGCCTTCGTATTCAAACAAAATCCTGCAGATAAGATGTAAAACTCCATTTCCCATTCCAAGAAGCATTTTTTTTTTTTTTTTGTGCAGAGCGACCCTTTGTCGGAAGGTACATACTCAATCATTCTTCTTCGTTCATAATTTATTCCAGATTGCTCTCCCTTTTCGGAATGCTGCGCTGATCCTGTTGCATCCCCTTATCCCCTGGGGGGATGACCCTATCCTCGTCCCCTGTCCTCCTCCCCCGCAAATAAGAATGGATATCCTATAGTATGGTAACATGGGGATTCGTGTCAGTGGATGTGCCCACGGATCAGTCGCTTCTTTCCCATGCGTTGTTAAAAGGGAGGGATTTTGTCCGTTCGGTTTGCATGAGGACTTAGGGCAAGGAGGGTCAGTGGCTGTTAAAATAATGATGCGTCTTTGATGATGAAGGAAGCCCTGTTTCATCGGTAGTGCGTAGATGTGTGTAAGGGATTAGGTATGTAGTGCTAATAGGGGCCTGTAAGGGTTAACAAATGTACTTAATAAAAGCTATTAAAACAAAAATGTACAATAGGTTATTACCATTAATTAAAGCACCATGTCAAATTATCATACAACTTTAATAGGAAAATGAGGGTTTTCTTTCTTTTTTTTTTGCATTGTTTAAATTTATATCAAAAATTTGATTAGGTGAGTTCCAAAATAATGGTGAAGGAAGTATTATTTGAGTGTTGTTTAGATAAGAAAATGGTAGTATAATTCTAAAACAAATTTAATATAAAATTTTTCTAAGAAATGGTTGCAAAAACTAAGAAATGTAATTCACAAGAACACTATTTTAATAAATAATTAGTATTAACGTTCATGTATTACACATACATGATGATGTTTACCTTAAATAAATGACATGATTACCATAAATAATGATGTTTATTTAATAATGAAGAATGTTTTTGTTGTTCAAGTAGATGCTTTAAGCGTTAGAATATATTTATAATAAAAACAATTCTTAATTATTTACCACTAATCTTAAATGCACGTCCAATAGTTGTACATATTTTTAATGAGCAAGTATTTTTTGTTTTATCAATGATTAAATTTCTGGCAAGGATTTGTTTATGTCGATGCCTATTAAAAAATGAAGCTTATTTAATGATGAAGAATATATTTTTTTTTGTTGTTTAGATGTGTTTGGAGTGTAAGTAGATGTTTCAAGCGTAAAAGAATATATTTATAATAAAAACAAATAATTATTTACCATTAAACTTAAGTGTATGTCAAATAATTGTACACCTTTTTAATGAGTAATTAAGATGTGTTTTATCAATGCTTAAATTCCCAGCAAGGATTTGTATATGCTGGTGCCTATTAAAATAATAATGAATTAATTTTTATTCACTTTTACTTAATGAGTACCCAGAATAGGGTGGAATTATTTAAAATTGAATTCTGTATTTTTAAAAAGAGTTTACAGGAACTAAGTAACTTAATCAACCATTAAGTTATCATGATAAATGATTTCTTTTAATGCCAGGGTCTTTTAAAATAATTGTGTGTATTTGGTGATTGAAGTAATACTGCTCTAAAAAGTGATAATAAATTCTACAAAGATAACAAATTATAATATCTATTTGCCATTACTTTCACATCTGGTACGATAATAATATTATTTTAGATGAATTCGTTTGTTCACAACAACAAGCACTCAAGTTTGATTGGCAGGATGTACAAATATTACTTTAAAAATTAATTAATATTGGGTGGAAATTATAACTGGGTTTCTTATCGACAGTCGGAATAGCCAATTTGGTATTTTCGGATATTTTTTAAAAAACAGCAGGTAGTTACACTTTAAAGTTCTATATGGAGAGCATTATTCACTCTTTCCTTAAAATGGGATTTCTCTCTTTTTCCCTTTTCGGACTTATTGCGGAATTTATTACCATTTATTACCTGATAGTCAAGCACAGTTTTAGGGCTTTTGTCACAGTTGAAAGCGTCAAATATTTAAAAAAAGTTATTGAAACGTTATTTATCACACTTGTTATTACTAACAAATAATCTTCATCGATAAATATAATAAAAAGTTCGTGTGTGTCTAATCTTCAGTGTCCTGCAGTGAGGGACAGACATCCAATGGATGGAGGGAAAGGGACAACTTCTGTTGTAATGGAGCACCGTAGGTAGAAGTCTGACTTGGCTCCCTATAGCTGAAGAAGGAGAATAATGTCTTCCAGGACGCTTTCAGGGGGAACTACACCGCATTTCCGTTTCGGAACCCCCACCAGATAGTCCGACTAACGAAGCAAGATTCTGAACATCACAAATGCTAGCAATTCTCCTCGTTCTCTGAGACAATGTCTACAACAAAGCCGCCAGTGGACTAAATCTTCCGGGAGGACTTTTAGAGTGAAATACCCTACATTAGCGTATCGTATGGAAGAAGATACATTTGAAAATCGTATACCACCGGGTAGTCTGACTCACGAGGCAAGATGCTGAACATCACGAACACCATCGAGTCTCCTCGTTTTTTGAAACATTGTCTACAACAAAACCGTCAGCGCATTGAACATCAGCCCTAATGCTCACCAGCGGTACACATTGCCACTGAGACACGAGTCGTGCAGACTAAAAGATAAAATTTGCTTAGAAAAAGAATCTAGTAAATATTTTTTTATTTGCAAAATCATTTTACAGAATTTAAAAATTTCAGTTATGATATCTATCAAATGTATTTCATCAAGGTATAAATTTATTCCTTGTTTAAATGAGGAAATTATTCATTAAAAGACATCACAATAAATTTAAAACCATTATTTACAGAAATTTTTTTTTTTTTAAAAGTCTACCATTTTTAATTCAATACTTCTCATATCCAACTTTTTATAAAAACCATCAATAAAAAAAAATCCATGAACGAAATAAATATTTTTTTTAAAGAGTTAATGCCAAAACCAAAAACCACTTTAACTCTTTAAGCACTTTTTCCTAGAAAACCATTGATTGGTGGGAGATTTTTAAAAAACTTCCCCCGACAGACTCCACACCGTTTTCCGTCAACACCGCAGCGAATCGACACCGAAATCTTGCCTTCCCCAATCGTCGATGCCATAAAGTGCTTTTATTGAAAAGCAATGTAACGTCTTTTATGAATGGTCCCTTTAAGAGGGGGAAAAAGGGAAGAAAAAAAGAGTCCAGGAAAAGGGATAAGCCCACGCACTTGATTGTGAGAGAGAGAAAAGTAGGACCGACGGCGCTGTTTACCTCAGTAAGTCTGAAAGCATGTCCACCTAAGTAGCCCACCATGTCTACAGCAGCCAGATTTAAAGCGAGAATCGTGTATGGCCGGCCCTGGGATGGTGAATATTGCTTATCTTGTTAAGGGGGACGGAACCCCTAATGGAAGGGCCCATCAAACATTTACGGGAGGGGGTGACTCCTAGGGTTCTTTAAGCCTAATGGGTGCCTTTCGGGGGATGAAAGGAGAGCCAGCAATTAAGCGATGTTTGGTACGTTCGATGCAGCGATATGCTATTGTCATCGCACCCAGATTTAGGTATTGTAATAAATTTATGAAGAAAAATATTCTTGGGAAAGTTATAACTTGTCATAATAATTTGTTTTTGAAAATTTATAATTGCAAAAAATTAATCAGCGCCTTTTTTTTTTATGTTTCTTACAGATGCTTCTTTTTTTGTGTGCTGATAATGCGTTTTTGAAAATTCAATACAAGTGTGGACCAGCTCCTTTATAGTTTATTTTTGTTCAGTTTATTTTATACTAAAGTAATTTTTCTTTCTCTTTAGAGGCCTGATGGCCGAATGGCTAGCGCTTTGGTGCTCGGTACCACAGGCTTCGGGTTCGAGTATCGGCGGTGCCATGGATGTTTGTAGTGGTTCGGAATCCACTATAAACCGTAGATCCCGGTTTAACATGGGCGTTGCGGGCGCGTCGTGACTCCTCGTCCGTAACTTATCTTCAAGCTACACGCACCTCCTGGGTAGTGCTAAGTGAGTAACGTCGGTGCAGCGCTTGCCTTAAGGCATAAAAAAGACAACTGTCTGGTCAGTGTTTGCCAGCTACATTAGAAAAAAAATTATCTTTCAATTTTTTTCTGTATCTTCTGTGGTGGTACAAATCTAATATACAAATACACATACAAATCTAATATCTGTTTACATATTCAAGAAATTATTTAAAACATTTGATATATTAATAGCACAAATCTTTGATCTTTCACCCAGAAAATTTAATAGTAATTAACCTATTAATTATATCTATTCATAATTAATTTTTATTAACTAGTCAGGTCATTTCAGATTTTAATTAATGATTAATGGTATGTTCACTTAAAATTGATTGAGGATACTTTTAGGACTATTAAGTAAAATAAGACTTATGATTAAAGCTTATTTTTTTGCATTCAAAACTATCTCAAATATGTTTACATTTTTTTTATTTAAATAAATGCCTTAAGTCTTAAAGTTTCATAAACATTTATTTGTATATATCCTATTTTAAAAAGGACAGGTGAAATTGAAAACATGCGACATTTTACAAATCCAAATCTTAAAGGAATTTGGTTCAAAAGTCGAACCGAAATCTATTAAGGATGAGTATGATAAAGATTAAAGCTAGAAAGTCCTTTCGTTGGGCTAAAAAAGAAAGACGTGAATTCCCATATGCCACTTTTAGGTGGTATTCTATCTAATTTATGTATGAAATATATCAGGGATCCAGTGTAATGCTAAATATTTAATATATCTGCTGCTCTAGCGACGAATAACTCTAGTAACGAATATTTGAAAATAACAAATAACAAAATAAGATTTTTTCTCAGCGTTTTTGAGAATCTCTCATGATTTACATCTTAGTGGTAATGTTATCAAGAATGCGTTAATAGCATCTCCACTAAGTAATAGAGCAATTTAATATTTGCGTAAGTAATATTCTAGCTTATCAATATTTGATAAAAAGTTGAAAATCAAACGGAATATTTTAACGAATTAACTTTTGTCCAACTGTATACTGTTTAATTGAATCATGAAACCTATTTCAAATCTATTTGAAAATGAAGAATATTAGCAAAATATACTATAACTAATTTTGTGATGTTTTAAATACATTAAAATAGACATCTAGAATACTGACTAAAATACTACTTATAGCAATATTTGAAATAGATTACAATGTTTAAATAGATTGCAATATTTGAAAAATGTCCAACAATTATTCAATTATATAGAATTAGAATTATTATATAAAATCATAAATAAAACCAAATATAAATACAACTTGACAATTTAACCATTCACAGAAAAAACATGTCAAAATTAGGAGTATATTTTTTCATTTTTGAATTTCGTACCATTTATTAAATCTAAAAGATATATTGTTTCATATTGAATACTGATTTGTCAATTATTCATCTAGTTTTAAAGAAACTACCTAATTTTCACCAACAACAAATTCCTGAAGGTAATAAATTTTTTATCACCAATCAGGCAAACATTTTCTCTTTCCTTTTCACTTCCTTTTTTATTCATCCTAATGCAGAAAGCACTTTAGGTTCCTGCATCTTCTCTACATGGAAGAGTTGGTCATAATCACAATATCCCATACACCATTATACCCTACCATCACATCCACCAAAAAATCAAAGCACTTTATTTTGCCGAACAAACTGAATTATTTAGTATTTGAAAATATATTTTAATTGTATGTGTAAGAAAAAAATTATTCCGAAATATAATGATACTTTATGGAATACAAAAATTAATTATTGAACTAATCAGGCAGACAAATTGTTGAACTCTTCACTCTTATTATTTAATTATGCAACTTGCTATCAAATTCAAGTAAGAAAAAATTCTAAATTATTCTGAAATATAATGTCACTTTATAGACTTCCATAATTATTTATTGAACTAAGCAGATAAACCAATTCTTGAACTCTTCACTCTTTCTATTCAATTATGCAGCTTGTTATCAAATTCAAGTACGAAATATTCCTAAATTATACTGAAATATAATTTCATTTTATGGATTTCCATAATTATAATATAAATTGTATAAATTGTTAAACTATTCACTCTTACTATTCAATTATGCAGCTTATTATCAAATTCAAGTACGAGAAAATTCCTAAATTATTCCTAAATATAATTTCACTTTATGGAATTCCATAATTATTTACTGAACTAAGTAGATAAACAAATTGTTGAACTCTTCACTCTTTCTATTCAATTGTGCACCTTGTTATCCAATTTAAGCATGAAATTTTTTAAAAATTATTCTGAAATATAATGTCACTTTATGTCGTTTATTTTAATGCCGTTTATCGTTAATATAAATATATCGTATCTATAATAAAAGTTTATCGTTAATTATAATGTTTATTATCGTTAATTGTAATATTTAATTTATCGTTTATTATAATGTCGTTTGTTAATCGTTTATAATAATTATGGACTTCCATAATTATTTATTGAACTAAGTAGGTAGATATATTGTTGGAACTCTTCACTCTTACTATTCAATTATGCAACTTGTTATCCAATAAGTACGAAAGTACGAAAAGCCCAATAGATTATTCTGAAATATAATGTCACTTTATGGACTTCCATAATTATTTATTGAACTAAGCAGACAGACAAATTGTTGAACTCTTCACTTTTACTGTTTAATTATGCAACTTGTTACCAAACTCAAGTACGAAAAAACTCTTGAATGTAGCAATTTTTTTACCACAAAACAGACATTTAACGCACAAAATATCTTCCAGTTTTTACTCCTGAATGGCCTTCTTCACTTCTTCCTTTACTGCCTCTAATGCCGAAAGTAATTTAGACCAGCCACACACGTACTTAACAAACTAAGGATCATTCCACAATCACAATCTCACGTGTACCAACCATTTGGCCAGGAAAACCGAATCATTTAGTATGTTACCTGCGGCCGGTCCTTTGCTAAAAATCACCTCCCTAGATCTCTTCATCCGTCCTAGGTTCCACGTCCTACTATTAAGCGTACGATTGGCGAACATTTTTCGTTCTGTTCTTGAGATGGTTCTTGGGGGTGGGGGGAGTAGTGGAGATGAGGGTACAACCGCTAATGACTTGGTATCAAATGGTCCACTGACCAAACCTAAGTGTCGGTTTCTTCAAATGGTTCGCAGTTATCTGTTCCTTAAAAGAGCATACGGCTTCTCACCGGGTGCTCTTATGTGGATATAACCGTTTCGAGTACAGACCGTTTATTGGATGGACAACTTGGATGCGAAGTGGTTTAAGTCTGGCATGTCTGGGGAGGGCGTACAGAGTGTGCAGAATAACAAAAGGAAAAGAATCAATTATTGACTTTTCATTGTCAAAAATATATTTACAATATATGAAGTTACAATTCATACCTGTTAAACTTTAGAAATTTCTCGTAATTCTTGTTTTAAATCAGGGGTGACCAACTCAAATGATCTTGCGGACTACTTTGGAATTGCATCATAATTCCGCGGGCCACATACAAAATTATATATCGCCATATTAGATTTAGATCCACTATAGATATTTTTTGAAGTGAATAATTAAAACATAAAGAGTTATTATTATTATGTTTACTATTATTCTTACATGTAAACTTAGATAACTAATAATAAAATATTGACTAATAATAAACTAATAATAAATATTTTTAATATAAAAAAAAAATTAAGTCAATTCCTACTTTTTTTTCACTATATTGCAGAAAGTTATTTATAAATAATTTTCATTCATTTTTTTAAGTTTATATGGCGCCATCTATTGCTAGATACATGCAACTTAAGTCTAAAAATACTAAAATTAATTAATTAAGTTTAATAAATAAATTAATATTTGAAAAAACTTTATTAACATCAAGTGTCATCCACTACGAGTTCAAAAAAATATATTTGAACTTGAGTGGATGAATAAAAAGTATTTTCTGAACGATTGAAAATTTGAACAAGATATATATAAAGAGAGTGTGAGCTAATAGAAGGAATTGAATAATAAGGATACTAAACGCACATTGTAAAGAAATATATAGCGCTAAAAATAATATATAAATATAAATGAAATAAAAAAAAAAAAATCATTAAAAAATATTTATTTTACTAGTCCGATATTTGTTTCTCCAGTCTTTCACTTAGCTTTTGCAAATTGATGCGCGCGCATCATGAATTCGCAGAATATAATTTAATTATTCTGCGAACTCATAAGTGTAAGCTCATCAATAAAACAGGCAATATCTGTCATACATTCTCAAGAATATTTTTTTAAAATCAAAGTTAATTTTTTCTCATAATTTCAACAGTTAATTTTTAAATATATGGATGCACACATAATGCATTTTTTAATATGCTGGTTTTCACTACTTTGGCCATTATAAAATAAATATATTTTGTAAAAGTATGATAAATCTGACGGGCCGGAAAAATGTTCAAGGTAGGTCGTAGGTTGGCCACCCCTATTTTAAATGGTCATTTCATTTGGTGCGGCCTGATGGCTGAGTGACTAGCGCTGTGGCCCTTGGTGCCACAGGTTTAGGATTCGAATCCCTGCGATGCTATAATTGTTTGTATTGGTTCGGAATCCACTTGAAATCGTAGGTCCGATCTAGTAGGGTGTAGGACTGACACCCCTACCCCGTAAAAAGAAGACATCTCTTGTCTCGAAATCTGCCGGTAGACCTTGACACTGGGTTGCGTCAATGATGATGAGTTTCATTTGGTAAATTACAATTGTTTTTTTTACAATTAATAGCAGCTATGATTATTTATGCAGGCATTGCTAATCTACAAAACATTGAATTTTTTTGTAATATATTTTTTTTTGTTACTTATATATATCTTTTTGTAATATATATTATTTCTATTTACAACTAGGTAGGTTATACATTAGACATTTCTGTTTTTATTTTGCAATAGATACTATTGCATGGCATGCGATAAGGTTTGAGGTTTACAGATTTGAGAAGGGAGCAGTTATATACACTCATGTCCATAAATTAAGGATAATGAAGTTCAGGCAAAGAAAGAGACAGAAGCAAAACAAATTTGACTTATTTGTAAAGTCTATTTATTAAACAAAAGGTAAAGAGCAAAATAGATGCTATATGTTTGACATAATTAATAAAAATTTGCAATTTTTACTCCCTGGAGCAAATTTCAAAAAAGAACCTATTTACAAAAAACAGTATAACATGGTTAATATGATGGTTAATATGGAGTATGTCTCCCGGACGATGCAATACAGGCTTTACAACGCCTAGGCATGCTGAGTATCAAATTATCAATCTGATCTTGGGGAATATTACACATTACTTGGGGAATATTATTGGGGATTATTACATTATCACAGTATTATTATTATTCGGAGGGCATCAAGCAATGCCCTCCGAAGTTCCGGTAGACAGGTGGGAGGGGGTTGACGGGCTGCAATTCGTCGGCCAAGTATATCCCACACAGGATCTATTGGATTCAAGTCCGGTGAGTATGCTGGCCAATCCATACGGGTGATATCCTCCAATTGAAGGCATTCGTCTACAATGTTTGCAAGGTGAGGACGGGCGTTGTCATCCATAAACAAAAATTCAGCACCCATGGCGCCCCGAAACAAACATACATGTTGTTCCAGAATGACATCCCGATAGATGTGATAGATCAATTTCTGTGTGATTCTGAATTATCCTTAATTTATGGACATGAGTGTATAATTGTTGATAATTGATTTGTTATAATTTTTATTACTGTAACGTTGCTAAAATTTCACAAGAAAATAGTGTTCCGAAATTAATAAAAATATTTTTAACATAACATCACAAAACAGCGTAATGTGAGCTCATTTTTAATGTTGTCAAAAAAAAAAAAAATAGTTCAGTTCAACTCTTCCAGGGTAATTAAAAATTTTTAAAGTATTTTAATTGAAATTTCTCAACCGGGTAATAAATGCTGTCAAGTAGAATGTACAAAACTATTTGTGAGGGAAAGAAATGTATGGAATTAAAATACGTTTTTAAATTTTTCATTTCGGCTTTCTTTCAAGTTTTAAAAATAAACAATAATTATATGTCAGTTTTTTTAAATAAAATTCTTTCGTCCAGAATTTTTTTTTTTCCCAAAAAATCTCTAATTTTTATTTTGTGTTAGAGGGATGCCATACAAACAAATAAGCTATTTTTAGAGTTTTATAGTAGTGATAATTAATTTCCGTGCATATACATAATTCAACGTAAGTTTAAAAGATTAATGATATATTTATCAGTTATTTCTTTATATTCATAAAACATATGATATTAATCATCTAATATGATATTATTAATCACCTAATATAATAATTCCGTATAGGATATTAATCACCTAATACATAATTGAAAAATGTTTTTTTGTTAATTTTGATTCAAATTTTTTTAATGTAGATGTAATCACAGCTGCAGAACAAAGAAACTTTAAAAAATAATAATTGTTGTCTTTTAAAATTTCTTGTAACCAGTTCATTTATCAGTTATTTCTTTATATTCATAAAAAATATGATATTAATCATCTAATATGATATCATTAATCACCTGATATAATAATTCCGTATAGGATATTAATCACCTAATACATAATTGAAAAATGTTTTTTTGTTAATTTTGATTCACATTTTTTTAATGCAGATGTAATCACATCTCCCGAACAAAGAAACTTTAAAAAATAATAATTGTTGTCTTTTAAAATTTCTTGTAACCAGTTCATTTATAAGTTAAAAATTAATTTTGTGAATAATTAGGAATATTTATTTAGTTTATATAACTGATTTACTAACAATTCAAGTTTATTTTGTATTAAAAATATTATATTAAGATATACAGATATTATTAGATTAAAGATTTGATACAGATATTATATTATTTATTATAGATTATTATACAGATATTATATTATTCTTTTATATTACAGATATTATATTTAAGTTTCTTTTATATATTTCGAAATTATTTGATTATAACTGAAAGTTTAAGCATTAATTAATTGTCAAATATTGATTAAAATATTTAAATCAATTAATTGGATATCGTACTTCTTATTACAAAAAAAATTTTTTTGACTATTTTTTTCAGGAATGCAATCTTCTATTGGTATAATTTGTTCGTAAATTATGACATTTTAATAATTGATAATTAACAAAATAGGATTTTGAAGTAATGTATACAATTTAATAAAATACTTCATTAATATATATTATAATTTAAATCGTTATATAGATTAATAAATGAAAACCTTCATTTCAAATGAATTTTAATCTTATAAATGCGGATTTTTCAGTTCTCAATCACCTATTCAAACTGATAATTTATACTCAAACTCGTAATTCATAATTTATATTTTGATTTTTGTAACGTCATGTTAGGGATTTCATATAAAAAAAATTTCCATTATCTCTTATTGGCAACATTTGTTCGTAAATTATGACTAATTTTTTTTTCTTTCTAATGTAGCTGGCAAACACAAACAGCTTGGTCTTTGGATGCCTTAAGGTAAGTGCTGCACAGACGTACTCACTTTGCATTACCCAGGGGGCGCGTGTAACTTGAAAATAAGCCACGTACGCGGAGTAACAATGCCCCCGCAACGCTCTACGATCCTATTTGACCGGGACCTACTTTTTAAAGTGGATTCCGAACCACTACAAAGAACCAAAGCACCACCGGGACTCGAACCCGAAACCTGAGGTACCGAGCACCAGAGCGCTAGCCACTCGGCCATTCAGGCCCTTGACTGATTTTAATAATTGATAATTAACAAAATATGATTTTTAATCAATACATACAGTCTAATAAAATATTTCATTAATTGATATAATTTAAATATATATATTAATAAATAAAAATATTTATTTCAAATGAATTTTAATCTTACAAATGCTGATTTTCAGTTCTCAATCACCAATATTGAAAAACTAATAATTTATATTTTGCTTTTTTGTAACTTCATGTTGGGAATTTCATGTAAAATAATTTCAATTATCTTTTACTGGAAACACTTGTTTGTAAATTAATGACCGATTTTAATAGCTGATAATTAACAAAATATGATTTTTAATCAATTTATACAATTTAATAAATCATTTCATTAATATATATTATAAGACAAATCGTTATATATATTAATAAATGAAAACATTTATTTCAAATGAATTTTAATTTTACAAATGCTGATTTTCAGTTCTCATAATAAATGCAAATAATAATGCAACACCAATAATGCAAAACTCATCAGTTATATTTTGATTTTTTTCTAAATTCTTTTATAAGAAGATTTTTTTTTCTTCTAATTCAGCTGGCAAATAGACCGTGATCTTTCGCTATAAGGGCTGCACCGATGTTACTCACTTTGCATTAACCAGGGGGCGCGTGTAACTTGATGGTAAGCCACGGATGTGGAGTAACAATGCCCCCGCAGCGCTCTACGATCCTATTAGGACCGGGACCTACAGTTTAAAATGAATTCCGAACCACTACAAACATCCATGGCAAAGCCGGGATTCGAACCCGATACCTGTGGTACCGAACGCCAGAGCGCTAGCCATCAGGCCCCTATTTTTATAAGAAGATACAATGCAGACATTTTTTTTTATATATTCTTATAATTGATTTTTATTGGAGATTTCATGTAAAAAACTTCAGACATTTTTAATTTATATTGAATAAAGTATTATATATTATTTTAGCTGCAATCAAAGAATAGTCCGAAGTAATTTATATGATGTTATTTTTAATATAAAATCAACAGAACAAATGATTTATAAATATAGAAACGATCAACAACATGCATTTCTGAGATAAATTATTTTTGAAATTTAAAAGAATGTCAATAAAATGTTTAAGACATTTGTCTTCTTTTATATCTTGTCTTTTGTTGCAAGATTGACTTGCTAATTTTTGTAAGTGAACGCGAAAACATTTGTAACAGCATTTTTTTGTCGGAGAACTCTAATTCTTCGTGAAAAGTCCGTTCTAATTATGATTCTTCCTTTTGTTATTAATGGAATCTGAATTCTGATGTGAAACATTGGCAGAAATGCTGAAAATTGGTTGTCAAATCAGATTCACTCTGCACTGGCTTTTTACTTCTAAATTTTACGAAACGTCTTACAATTTATGTGTGGAACTTCTCTTCTAATTAGAACAATTTTGTCATGGATTTTGACAAGCATTCAAAAAGGTTAAACTCTAGAGAAAAATATTGAAATTGAAAAATCCACTGAGTCCTTTTGATAAGAAATGAAGAATGAACTTTTCAAAAACTGTCATCATCAATAATATATCATCAGTTGTTCGAAAAATTGATGTAGAAAAGTATTTTAATGCATAAATATAGCTGACTAGCTTGATGGCGAAAAATTATTTTTTATTCAAAAAAATTATCACTTTAGACATTGTTTGAAATTAATTAAAATATTTAAACTTAATTAATTAGGTTTTTAAAATCACTGATAATAAAATTAGCTGTATGTGATAATACGTAATGAAACCAGATAGATTTGATTTTCTATTAATTCTCTAATCCTCTTATTCTAGATTTTCTATACATATTTTATGCTAAATAAACGTATAACTTTACAAGCATAGTAATTGAGTATTAAAAATTTTTATTCTTTACAAATATTTCAACAAAATTTTACATTGCTCACTTAAAACAATCATACAAATATTATTATATAAAAATGCTTAGACTAATACCATTTATTTTATTATTAATTATATTAATTATTTAGTAATTTATCCATTTCATTTTATGTGTGCAATATGTAAAAGTATTTACTAATGATATTTTAATAAGTAGGCAATATATTAACATGAAATTAAAAAAATTACTTTTAATTTAATTTAATAAGTTAAATATATATTTAAATTTTTTTAATAAAACTTGTTTTTAAACCATTTTAGTAGGTGTAAAAATACTTGACCCGTATAGGTTAGAGAAAAAAAATTGCTTTTAAAATTATATAACCGTTAATCGAATCGAAAAGGAAGGTTTATTTATTATATAGCACACGACAATCAAAATCACAATAACATGGCTAGTTCTCTGGAATTTTGGCTAGCTCTCTGGACTTTAACTTAGAATCCTGGTAGTGGCATGGATATTAGTTAGTGGGTAGGAATCCACTTTTAACTGTAGGTTATCGTCTAATTACACTAATGTGCACAAAATGATCGTAGAGCGACAAACCAAACCTTTAACTATGTAATCGATATACTTTCACAAAAAATACTAATCTAATAAGTCAATAACCAATTTTGGGTATTTTTATGTTAGTTGAAATGGAATTATTAATTTTTATCATTATCATTTAAATGCATTACAGATTTTAAAAATATAATTAATAGTTCTTTTAAACTATCATTAGAAATATTCTTATTTTATTTCAAAAATCTAAAAGCATTGACTGAAATGGGTGCAATAGATTCGAATCGCACTCTATATGCACAGGTTATCATCGGTTGACAACTGGAAAAACACTTGATGCGTGAGAAATTAGAAATCTTGAATTATCGTTTTTATGTTATTTTAAGCTTTTTTAGTTTGATATGCAGATTCTAATTCCTAATGCTTAAATTTTCCTTCAACGGCGCAACAGCCCTATGGTGGGCCAAGCTGCCCTAAAAATGCCTAAATATAACAGGGGTACTGTTTCTTTTTTTTTTAAATCTGGAAAACTTAATTTGAATGTCAATTGTGAGACTATCTGTCACAATCTCCACCAAGTCTATTTACTTCACAGATGCACTCATGCAATCAATGCACTTAAACCCACGTCCTTTGGTAGCTAGCTAGTTCATCTTACTACTGGTACTCAGTGGGACATTTCATAAAACAATTTTGAAATTTTCTTCTTCATTGACGCAACAGCCCCAAGGGGCCCAAGGCCGTCTGCCTATTGGCAGATTTCGAGACTGGTCTCTTTTTATAGGTTAGAGTTTTAAGCCCTACGCTCAACGCTCTAAAGTCATATTAGACTGGGACCTAGGTTTAAAATAAATTCCGAATCCACCCCACTACACCCAAACATCCATAGTACCTTCGGGTCTCGAAACATGTGGCACCGAGTGCGAGAGCGAATGTTTAAATTACTTATCAATATTTTTAAGATAATTATTTCAAATTACTAATCTATAATATGTTTATATTTATATTTTATCTACAATGACAAACTTTGTGTTTCAAATTTGTAGCATATTTTATTTGTCAGAAATCACAGCTTAAGCTCCAGAGGAACCATACCACTGTGTTCCTGAGTGAAAGAGCCATCGACCTCGGGGGTTGTTAAAAGTTTCGAAATCTGGCTTAATAGTGGTACTTCTGGGGAGCGGTTAATATTTTTTGCCTCCACGGTAATTCGAGAAGAAGCTACTTTCTTGGGTTTCGGGAGAAATTCCGCCGATTAAAGAAAGTGCGCTCTAATGGTCTCGCATCAGACCCCTCCACCCTCTCTCTTTAAAACACATTCTGAAATATCAGAGCTATTTTGTCTCTTTTTCCAATTTTTTATCCTCTGTTCCTTCAGTTCGGTTTTGTTTCTGACAGATTAAATAGAAGAATGTGCTACAGTTAAAAATAAAATAGGAATTTAGTAATTTTTCATTTTTTGGCACCACTTGGATTGTCCGTTATTTTCAATAGTAGTTAGAAAAGAACTATTAGTACTATATACTATTAAAGTATAAAAGTTGACTAAACTAGTTTTTTGGTTACAATTTAATCAGATAATATATCATACGTTAGCGGTCTAGTGCTCGGTGCCACAGTCGGATTCGGATTCGAGTACCGACGGATGCTTGTAGTGCTTGCAGTGGTTCGGAATCCACTTTAATCTGTAGGTCCATGTCGAATAAGATTGAAGAGCGTTAAACGTACAGCAGAAAAACCTACTCCGTAAAAAGAAAACATTTCCTGTTTAGAAATCTGCCAGAAGGCAGACGGCCTTGGCCTACCATGGTGCTGTTGCGGCAATGATGATGATGATGATGATGAATATATCATATATTAGTACTCTGGCCCATGGTACACACAGGTTTCGGGTTTGAGTCCCGACTGTATCATGGATGTTTGTAGTGATTCAGAATCCACTTTAAACCGTAGGTCCTAGTAAAATATAACTGTAGAGCGTTGGGCGTAGGGCTGAAATCTCCTACCCTTTATAAAGAAAACAACCTGTCTCCCTCGTAGGTAGACTGTCTTGGCCCACCATGGGGTAAAATATCTAAGCTTTAAAAATTAGTTTTTGAAATTATTTTGTTAAGCCTTGATATAGCAATTGTTACTGGATTGGCTTGACGTGTCTCTAAACTCTAATTTGGGTCCTGATGGCAGAGTGACTAGTGTTCTGGCACTCGGTGCCACAGGTTTCGGGTTCGAGTCCTTACGGTTCCATGGATGCTTGTAGTGGTTTGGAATCCACTTTAAACCACAAGTCCCAGTCTAATATGACTGTAGGAAGTAGAGCTGACAACCCTATCCGAACTCTGACGAAAAACATCTCCTTTTTCGAAATCTGTCAGGGAGCAGACCATGGGTCTGTTGCGCCATCGAAGAAGAAGAAACTCTAATTAAGGACTAATTCTTCTTCTAATTCTAATTCTTCTGGATTATATCACTCTTACATATATATACATATATAGGTAGGAAGTATGTGTATACGAGTATGCATGCAGTAAGCCCGGAAGATTGTCGAAAAAAGAGTGTAATATATAATGGATTCAGTCGATGATTGATAAGTCACAAATCTTTTCACTTCAAGTATTTCATTAATATGGAGATTTGAAGGAATTTGAGAGGCGTTTACAGGACTTGAAGTGACTGGAGAGATAAACGCACTACGTAAAAGAGCTGCAAATAGTTATAAGGCGTTTGTCACCAAAATAAAACTAAAAAAAAAAAAAAATTTCAGTTTTTTTTTTTTGCTTAGTATATTGCAGAGCGTGGGAAATGAAGAATCAGAGGGAGAGGTCATAAACATAAGTATTAAGGCAATAAATGAATCTATTATTTGGTCCGGAAACCGGAAGAGAAAAACAGGTGTTGTTACATGTATATAAATGCATAAAGGGTAAAATGTAAAAAAAAAAAAAATGTATTAAGAGATAAAAAAATAGCAGGTAGCGAGTAATCCAACCTATCTCATTGTTGCTCATTTCTCTCATCCTGTAGCTTGTCTGCATTTCAAAATTTGAATAAATTCATTTTAAAACTGGTGTTTTTGGTGTGCTTTTTTGTTCGGAATAACTATGACGCATTATATACTGAATTTATGTACTGAAAATACTATTATGGCTTTGTTTATACAAACATTGCGTTTCTAAGCAGGATGTTGTTTATTCTCTTTTTATTGTGTTTTGGATTTTATTTATACTTTTATGGAATACTTTTCTTCTTTTTTTTATGTACATTTTATTATAAGTATATAGTCTCTTTTTTTATCTACCTTTGCAGTTTCTGCTATTCACCCTCTTATATTTGTATATGTATAATAATTTTCAGTCTAGTCGCTACAGCCTATGTGCATTTCGGGTATTGAAAAAATTCATTAATTTTTTGTTTTGTTTTTTCTATCTGCATCGTAAAAAAATTATCAAAAATTTAAAAAAAAATTGGTGCTTATAAATATATGTATATATATATATATATATTTATAAGCACCAATTTTATATATATATATATATATATGACCTACAACGAGCCTGTAGCTGCTATGTCAGGTAAGGACAGTGTAGTCGTCACAAAACTGGTGAAACATTTGGATTTAAAAAAAAGGAAACACAGAGTGCCATAAACCACTGCACTAAAGATATACAAAATATTTCTAATAAATACTACGTAACGAGAGAGATACTATGCTGTAAAATGGAATTATAAACCTATCAATTAAAAAACAGAAAATATTAGAGAAAATACTGGTATCGCCAAACAGCTCATCAAGGTATAAAAAAATCAATGGTTCCAAGCAGTGCCGTAACTTGGCTGGTGCAACAAGTGAAGTCGCAAAGACTCACATGGAAGGAGAGGGGGGGAAATGCTTTTCACAAGAAATTATATTTTTAAACTTTTCCTTCTTTCTACTGCGTGGTTTGGCAATTGGATTTCGCGTTACTTAGACTTCAGATATCTGTGCTTACCAACAAGGACAAGTGAATAAATGACAGAACTGATTTATATTTTCAATGTTTTTGTGTTAACTTGGTTAGGTTGTGTTTTTTGGCCTTCCCTGTTTTTCTTTTGGCCCTGGCACTTCCCCTTGAAAATCTTCTTTGTACTTCTGCTATCGCCCATTCTTTCTATGTGTCCTAACTATTGAATTCTCGTAACCTCAGTGACCATCCCTATATGCGCACAATTGATTGTTGATAGCAGGGCAAACTAGACTTTAGTTCAAGTTGCTAGCACTTTTGGCTCAACTTATACACTTGCGAATCGTTTTTTTTCTAAAATGAAATTGACCAAACCTAAAACACTCTCAAACATAACGGACGCAACAGCAATTACGATGTCCACATGCCTAAATGGAAATCGATTTGTAAAAGCTAAGTGAAAGAGTGGAGAACAAATATCGCACTAGTGAAATAAATATTATTTAATCATTTCATTTTTTTATTTCGTTTATATTTATAAATTTTTTTATATTTCATTTTTAATGTTATATATTTCTTTACAAAGTGCGTTTAGCATCACTTTTATTACATTATCTATGTTTACATGCAAGAATAATAGTAAACACAATAATAATAACTAATTATGTTTCAATTTTTCATAGTGTGTCTAAATCTAATATGATGATATATATTTTTATATGCGGCCCGCGTAGTTAGGGTGCATTTCCAAAGTGGCGCGCCAGATCATTTGGGTTGGCCTGATTTAAATTAAATTCATGGTTGAGAATATAGTTTAGAAGAAAAATTTAAAAAAACCAAAATCTCTGCAAGATAATTATCAATTTTAAAAAAAGCCTTATTATAATCATTGTATACTTTTTTGGTTCACTGTATACTCTAAATAAAAAACATTCTTTAAAAAAAAATCTATCTAATGTATCACAGCTAAGCCCTTTTATTCTCGTATGAAAAAACAAACAAGGTTTCGCTAAAATCTGTCTTACGTGATTGTTATGAGCAAGTAATCCATTAATTTTATTCATCTAAACCATAATCTATGTTCACCAGTTCTTTCAGAAAGTGAGAAAATCCTATCGCATTTGAAAATCTTAATTACTTTCCAAAGATTTTTTTTTTCTCTGTTCCAAAGACCATCATTAACTTGGATGGAAAATGTTAACACGCTTAAGCCCAAATGGTGGAATAAAGGCAAAGAATATAAAAGCACCAAAATCAAGAAAGCGAAGGATATATAATTTTTTTTTCTTTTTCCAAAAAGATTGAAAAGCAAAGATTCCTTAAAATAATCATCGATTCCTTTTCATTTATTTCTGTCGTTTTGCTGTGAGTAAGAATCATCCATAAATTGAATAAAGAAGAAGGGGAAAAAATTAACACAATAGAGAACAAAAATAAAAAATAAAAATTCCCTAGAATTGTAATTCAGAAATCTAATTCAAATATAAGAACGCATCAAAACCACAACGGTAAGAACTGATATGAGAAGAATGAAATTAAAAAGTCCCCCCCTCAAAAAAGATTTAGAAAAAAAAATGGAAGCATTAATTGAATTATGGCGAACACGTTCAAAATGGCGGCTTATATCGCGCTTTAATCGAAGTTCTCTGTTTTGCTGTTTTATTGGTTCCTGGTACACTAAGTGGTGTAGGGCACATTTTGATGATATAGTTTTTTTTATTGGTCCCCTTTTTTTTTATTCTTACCATATCCCCGAGGTATTTCTATTCTTTATCTGCTATCCTTTTTATTTAATTTGTTCTTTTTTTTTTTTTCATTCATTCCGTTTTTTTTTTTTTTTTTTCCGTTTTCTAACTCTCCATTTTCAGCTTTTGAAAACCTTGTCACCATAAGCATTGGTTAATTCAATCGCGCAGTGTCGTGGAAAAAAAGGTGTGGTGAGAGAAGAAGAAAAAAAAAAGTGATTAAAAAAACAGGATATAACGATTTGTGACCAAAGTCCATTTTCCAGCTCAAATAACTAATTACATTTTACCTCATTGCCTCCAAAGCGCGGGTTAAAAATTGAAAACTGTTATTTGCCGGTCGCGTTCCGTTGGTAATGAATCAGGAATTAAAGATGCATTTATGTTTGTAGGAAATTAAAGATATAAAAATTTATAAATTGATAAAATTTAGAATTGATAAATCTGATTAACTGATAATTGTTAATTGATAAATTTGATAAACTGTTAAAATTTGATAAAATGATAATTGTTAATTGATAAATTTGATAAATTGTTAAAATTTGATAAAATGATAATTGATAAATTTGAATAAATTTGATATATTAATAAATTTGTATAAATTTGATAAATTCGAATAAATTTGGAAAATTGATAAAATTGATAATTGATAAATTTGAATACATTTGATAAAAGGATAAAATTAATAATTGATAAATTTGAATAAATTTTATATACTGATAAATTTGATAAATAAAATTATTTTTAATTGATAAATTTGAATAAATCTGATAAATTGATAAATTTGAAATTTGAAATTTGGTAAATTGATAAAATTGATAACTGATCAATTTTAAGAAATTTTAATTAAAAGCAATAAAGTTCTAAATAAAATTTAAAACAAAACAATTTTTTTATGTGCTGAATTTTTAATTAAATCAGATAAAAAATTCAGATTAAAATATAAAATACTTCAGATTAATAATGATAGGTATAATTGTATAAAAACATAATTGAAATGTATTTTTTAAATATTTTAATTTAAAATTTTAATTAATTTATTTTTTTTAATTTATAGCATTAAAATGAAAACATTTATAATGAGTTTTTTCTATTTAATCAATAATCAGGACGATTATTTTACAACAATAAAAAAATTGTAATGGGTTGGGCTAATATAAAGATTACCCATAAAATATAGAATTTTATGCAAGAATTAAACTCATAATAACAAACTTAAAAATTTTTTTTAAAAACTACTGAATTCCAAACTGTTTTGTTTTCTCGAAAAATTTCTTTTTCACTTAGAAATAAATGTCTTTGTTTTCTTATAGTCTAATAAATTATTATCTATTAAAATTAGATTCTTTTTATCTATATAAATTGGTCTTTGCTGTCACCAGATGATATTTTTGAATAATTTTACATTAATTTTTCTTCTGAATTAATTTTTATTTTAAAATTATTTAATAATTACTCAATTATTTTGTAAATAAATATTATGTATAAAAAAGCTCACGAGCACATGAAAACCCCGCTCTCTTAAACAATGCCCATATATTTTGTGGGTGATAAATTAAATTAAATTAAATCAATTAATTGAAATAAATCAAATGAAAGATGTATTAAACAATAAGAAATATTTCTTATTGCACATTAAAATATTTTTAATATTTCATTTAAATTAATAATTAAAATATATTATCCAATTATATATCTTGCATCCATTGAAATTGTATTTCATTTATCAAATCATTTAAAGTGAAATATTTAAAGTATAATATCAATTTGAAATAAACTAAAATAGAAGGTAAATTAATTCATAGAATAAAAAAAATTTTAAATAATGAATAATAATACTTAATATTAATACTTTACTAAGTATTAATGTATTAAAAATATATACAAAGTATTAAAGTATATAACATATAAAGTATTAAAAAAATATTCAACTTAAAATATTGAAATAATGAAATAATTAAGATGTTTCCTAAAAACTATAAAGACTTTCAATACTTTCTCTATAAACTTTTTTATGAAGAGAAATAATATAATTTACTATGTTGTTCTTTTCAAAACAAATCCACCTAGTTCACTAAATAAATTTACTAATTTTCTAACAAATAAAATAATTAAAATATTCAATAACATTTATTTGCATGAAATAAGTAAACGCTCCCTCATTTCCTTATAACTTCATCGGAAACTGGTGGTACAAAAAAAAAAAAAGAGGGGGGGTGGACAGAAAAAGAAAACTTTAAAAAAATCTAAACGAAGCAAAGCAAGAAAAGAGTGGAATAAAAAAAAAAAAAAATAAAAAAAAAAAAAAAAAAAGGGAGTGCGACAGGGGAAAAAAAATAACAGGGGAAACTCGTACTTTTATTTCTAGTCTTTTTTTTCCGACCCTACAACTCTACTTGCGGCGCATGCGCAGTGGAGCAGAAAAATTCCGAGATAAGCAACGTCATTGTTTCCGAAACTGCGCGCTGTTTTTCGCTTATATTGTTATTAGCGCGAAACGTTTAGCGGGGCGCGCTAATTACACGTAGTGCCAAAAGACAAAGAAAAAAGAAAAAAAATCGGAGTCATTTTTTCCGTATATTATTCAATCTTTTTTTTTTTTTCCCCTCCCTTCTGCTTTGGCAACACGTAACGCTTACGACGCTGATAACTGGTTCGTTTTTCATCATTTTGCCGCAAATTGAAAAACTGATATTTTCTGTCTTCGTCTTTTTTTTTCTTTCGCCGTGGAGAAGGCAGTCAAGGGGTGGTGCCAAAATTTAGAAAAAGATAATTATTGAAGATAGATTTTAAAAAAAAATTGATTAAGAGCATTAGAAAGTTGGATACGCAATTTAAAAAAAATTATCAATTTTATCGGAATATTTATTTATTAATCCAATTTACTAAAAGAGTTGGAGATAAAAATATTAAAAAAAAAGATGCAATTTTTAAAATTAATATTTTTAAAACTATAATATCAAAGAGAACTCCGACAATAATGGAAATTAAGATATATTTAAAAATACAACAATGTTATCATATTTTTTAAAATATAACAATTTATTTTTTTACAGTAATATTTAAATTTTTTTTTCCCAATGGCAAGTTTACAAGCCAACAGATATAAAAAATACTTCTAATAATTAATTAAAAATACTACTACTAATAATAAATTATTATCAATTTTATTATTAATTTATAATTATTAGCCCCATTATTGGTAGTACGCAAAAGGTAGCATGGAGAGAGGTGATGGTTTAATTCTCAATGATGATTTGCGCTAAAGACGTTATTTTGAAATAGAAATAAACTCAGTGGAAATTATAAGAGAATGTCTTACATCGGGTGTTTGTATTTACTCCGATATAATGTAAAATTGCTCTTCAGTTTCCAGACATTCACACATTTAAAAACCAGAATTGACTCATTAAATTGATATTTCACAATGATGTTAATGATACATGGTAAATTCAATATATTCAAACTTCTGTTTCAATAAGACGAGTTCTTTTCAAATATAATTCTAATTAACTCCCGACATTACAGCCCATAATGGGCTAAGGCCGTCTGTCTACTGGTAGATTACGTGACATGAGATGTTTACATGATGATGAGACATGAAATGAGACGTGACATTTCTTAAAGATGGGATTGCCGCAGTCATATTAGTCTATAATCATATTAGATCAGGACCTACGGTTTAAGGTGGATTCGGAACCACTGTAAACATCCATGGAACTGCCGGAACTTGAATCCTGTGGCACCGAGGGCCAGAGTGCTAGTGACTAGACCTGATGGCCCCTAATATATAATCCATTACGGCTATATTACGGTTCAAGTCTCGTGAAATAACCATCTAATTTTTAAATGAATGATGTCTCAGAACTCTGAGAGAATTTGAGGTTTATTTACGTAGATATTTCTTATATAATATACTTGCGGCTTGATGGGCAGTTGGCTAGCGCTCTGGTCTTTGGCACCACATCCTGGCAGTGGCATTGATGTTCGCTAGTAGTTCGGATTCCGCCGTAGGTCCCAGTCTAATATGACCGTAGAGAGTTGGAGTAGGGCTGACAACCCTACCTTTAGAAAAAAAAAACATCTCACATTACGGAATCTGCCAGTAGACGGATGGCCTTGACCCATCATGGGCTGTAGTGCAAGGTAGTTAGTTAGTTAGTCCCGGACTAATTAACCTAAAGTGTGCAAAAAAATGAGCGTACAGCGACAAACCAAACCAAATAATATGATATTGCAAGATTTATTGAATACATTCTCGTTAAGATAACTCCTGGGCAGTGAGGAGCTCTTAAAGAGAATGTATTTAATGAGTAAAAGGTTTTACTCATAAAGTAATTTATGAGTAAAAATTTCTAGGATCATCAAATGAAGCTAGGTTGTTGTTTGAACGTTGATTTTCAAAATAATATTGCTCAATTTTGGCTTGCTGTAAAGTTAATGTAGTAAATTTCCGGAATTTTGGCTACAGTTCCCAAATAAGCATTGTATGATTCTTAATTTTATTGGGTACAAAAGAAAATCTGATGTGATCTTATCGTATATCTAATTATTATGCACAAAAAAAAATCCATTTTTTTCTTATTTAAATTAAACATAATCCCCAAATGAATGAGTAAAACGGGTAATTGTAATATTTATTAATTATAAATTTATTTAATTATTATTAATCTTGAAAAAATATTTAAAACTTAATTAGCTTTTCAGTTTTTTGTAATTCAATTATCAAAAATAACAAGTAAAACTCTCTTGGCATATAACGCAGTCACTTTAACACGTTCTGACGATTCCAAGCATAATTTTCTTTAATTTAGCTATCTTCAAAAACTTGTAAATGAGGTGGCAAAAAAATATTAATAATTAAAAGAAGAAAATCATGTTCCGGATATCCCAAGAGACCACATCGCGAGTGGGAAAAAAAAAGCAACCCTTCTTCAACATTTTAGAAAAACCCTTTCAAATTAGCAAAACTAATTTAGATTTTTCCCAAACAAAAACAATGAGTCTTACGGGACGGTGAAAAATCGGTTGTAAATTAACGAAAATTAGCGAAGATGAAAAGGGGGGAGATTCAACTCCGGGGAAATCACAGAGCGCACGAAATCCATGAATTATTGAAAGCGGGTGGCAGAAAATTAAATAAGTGAAGAAAATTGAAAACGTAGTATATAGAATTTTTGGTAACCGAAACGAACTCATTGAAAAGTTCATCAAAGGATCATCTTTCACCAGAGGAACCTCTTTTTGTCCGTTGTTGAAATAATCAACTCACTACAGCGGTATGAAGTGCAAATATAATCCCATTTGGAGAAGATTATCATTTGCTTCATTAAATAGTCCGCGACTCCAGGTCGGGAACTAGTTGTATTTTCCAATGTGGACTTTGCCGCCGAGTTTAATTAAAAATGAATATTTATAATTTCGTGTCTTTTGCATAATAATCCGGAAAACGTGTCTGCTTTGGCAAAATAAACGAGGAAAGAAGGGAAAATGAGGATTACATTTAGCATGAATCCTGCTTTTTTTTTTTTAGTTTATGCCAAACTAGACGAAGAATGGATGGTAAATGAAATTCTGTGGAATCATGAAGTCAATGATGTTGTATAGGTTTCGTAATCTGGATGAATCTTTTAAGAAAAGCTAATTAGATTTAATTTAAATTTAGATCGGGTTTTCAAGGAAACTGAATAATTCATGAAATTCTTTTTTATTAACCGCGTAAGGGTAAAATAATTTTAATCAATTCATTGAAAAATTGAAATTAATTGACTTTCCAAAAAATGGTGAATATGTGAAAGATAAGTAAATAAATATTTGGAATTATTTTTGGATTTAAATATCAAATATTATGCTGTTATTTTCTCCATGAGAGCATAATTTAATAGAAATATTTATTTGGAGAATAAAATTTTAATTTTTAATAATTGTTTTGTGACTTATAATTTAACTTCGTCTATTCTTTATAAATTTCGTTTTCTTTTTAAATTTATTCAAAATATTACTTTCCTTCAATGGTGTTTTGTGCCAAATCCATGAATTATTGAAAGCGGGTGGCAGAAAATTAAATAAGTGAAAATTGAAACCGTAGTATATAAAATTTTTGGTAACAGAAACGAACTCATTGAAAAATTCATCAAAGGATCATCTTTCACCAGAGGAACCTCTTTTTGTCCGCTGTTGAAATAATCAACTCGCGACAGCAGTATGAAGTGCAAATATAATCCCATTTGGAGAAGATTATCATTTGCTTCATTAAATAGTCCGCGAGACTCCAGGTCGGGAACTAGTTGTATTTTCCTATGTGGACTTTGCCGCCGAGTTTAATTAAAAATGAATATTTATAATTTCGTGTCTTTTGCATAATAATACGTGAAAATATGTCTGCTTTGGCGAAATAAACGAGGAAAGAAACTGCGGATGGGAAAATGAGGATTATATTTAGTATGAATCCAGTTTTTTTCTTTCCCTTTATACCTGAACTAGATGAAGAATGGATGGTAAATGAATGTATGTGGAATCATGAAGTCAATGATGTTGTATAGGTTTCGTTATCGGGATGAATCTTTTAAAAAATGAAAACAAAAGCTAATGAGATTTAATTTAAATTTAGATCGTGTTTTCAAAAAAATTGAATCCTTGATGAATTTTTTTTTATTATTAAAACACGTAAGGGTAAAATAGTTTTAATCAATTCATTGAAAAATTGTGATTAATTGACTTTTCAGAAAATTGTGAATATGCGAAAGACGAGTAAATAAATATTTTTGGATTTAAATGTCAGAAATTAAACATTTCTTTTCTGCATGAAATTGGAATTTAATAGAAATATTTATTTGGTGGATATAATTTAATTTTTGTTGACTTGTATTAAATGTTTTGTGACTTACAAGTATTGTTTTATATTATTGTTTTGAAAAATGTACAAATTCATTGATTCTGATAAAACTACATTACCGTTATTTAAACATCAAAAAATAGACTGACCTTACTGACCCTGCATAACAATAATTTCGTTGTTTTGAAATGATTATTAGAGGAGGGGAAAAATTGTGGCTTGCTAATTTCTTAGTATAAAGACACACCTATTTTACCGATCTTTCAGTTATTCCCTTTTTCAAATTAGCTGACAGGGGACCTGTTGATTGACCATCCTGGTGGAATATGATTTGGCAATGCCCGATTACAAAAATCAAACATTTTTATGGAATTTTTTATTTATTTATTTATTTATGGAATTTAAGTATTCGTGAATATATTCATCATCTTAAATGTATAACTCAATTTTTTTTCGTATTTTCCATAACGAACACTGAAAAAAAAACAATTAATGAAAACTTTTTCGAGACTTCAACTATTTTGATGTTGATTTTTAAAAGTTTTATTCGTAAAAAAAGGGTTGTAAAAGTAGGTTGAAAAGAGCTAAAGAATCAAGAGGAAATCTGAATCGCAGATGAAAAATACTGATAATGATAAAGAATTGTGGTTTGAGAAATTATAACGAAAACTTATTGTGAATAAATGTAAATAAATAATTAAGAAAGCAAAATGAAAATAAGTCTACATAACATAATATTTGAAAGAAACAAAAATATTTAAAATATTACAATCGCATAAACAGAAAAAATTGAATTTTTGAAACAATTAACTTTAATTTAATTACTTTTTTTAATAATTTTCTTAATATTAAAGCAAAATTTTAATTCAAACAAATTCAAGACTAAACAAATTCGCAAATTCAATTCAATAACAAATTCATTAACTTAATTCAAGCAATGAGATGGTATCCAATTACAAGACATGGTTTTTGCTTAATTAAACTAAAACGAGTTAAAATTTGTTCGGGTATTTTTTTCTTAGACATAAGGTTAAAGAATAATAACTTAGACAAAATTAGAGTGCTGAGTGTTACAGTTTTTACGTTATTTTGGAATTTAGTACATGCATACATACAAATATTCATTTAGATATATATAGAGGTAGAAGATTCGAAATATTTAAAATATAACAACAGACGAACTGAAAACTATTTTTTAAATTTTAATTTACTTGCATTATAAAACATCTTATTTACTTGCATCTTAAAAACTGAATTAAAACAAAATATAATTAATAATTACACAATTTAGGATATAGTTATTTTGCTGATAAGGATATAGTTATTAAGAATAATTATTTTGATAAGATTTCTCTTTTGTGAAATTTCGGTTAAAAAAAAAAAAAAAAAATAGAATTTTTCATAAAAATTCCTGTAAACTTATGTAAAAATGCGGCAAAAATATATTTGAGAAATAATGAACACAATGAGCTAATAAGTAATTTAAAATAATCAGCGGAAACTTATCAGATTTTAACTCAAGATGCGGTAAATATAAAAATTGTATAAATTTCCATAATAATCGGTATATATGCGTATCATGAAATATATTAAAATTTTAAATAAAAGTATAAATTACATAACATGTGTGACATATTAATATTTATATTACATGATTATGTTATGTTATGTAATTATATAACATAAACAAGTGTGACATATGATTTTTCTTTTAAAACGCAGTGTACAACCTTCTATACAACAAGCATCCGTTACATACCCTAATTTTTTCCCAGAATTTGGACCCTAGTAAACCAATCATGTTTTACATAAGTACTTAATTACGCCATAACTTTATTCCCCCCATTCTACCAAATTATTATTTAATTCAGTCTATTTGAGGGCAAGTGCGAAATGAATTTAGAGTAGAAGAAATTACGGAATCCGCAAAGAAAGGGGGGAGGCAGTGCCTCGCGTGTTTCTGTCACGTGACAGCCGCCTCTTGGGGCGTCGCGTGAGCCCCATCACACGAGGTAATGACAAGGCAACGCCTCGCCGGCTTAGACCCCTCGCTAAACCCACTTGGTTAGAGGCACGCTTTAGAATTTATGTCATGAATATCGGTGATGAAAACGATTCAATCATTTTCTTGTCAGGTGGAAATAATTATTGATTGAATCGTGTTCCTTCAGTCTTCAGTGAATTGTATTACTTTGAAATATTATAACAGAAAATGACTGAAAAACAGGTTTCCATAATGCATAGTGTAGAAATTGCAGAAAAATATATTTCTTTAATTTTAGTGTTTAGGGCTTTAAGTTAAGTAATTATATAAGTAGGTGGTATTTGATGGTATTGAGTAAGTACGTTTGGAAGCTGTGTATTAGGTTCATTACTGGTGCATAATAGCGTGAATCTGAAAAACGATGAAGGTTTGATTTTGGTTGAGAATATGTACTACAAGTACTACAAGAACGATAGAATGATATAATACAAAAGTGACAGAAATCATTTTTTTATTGCAAAAGCACTTGGTACACTTGGCACTCATAGGTTCCCATGCATCACAAATGCATGAAATTGGAACATAAGGATGGAATACAAAATAGCAAAACAGAACACATAACTATAGCAATAATTACATCAAAATTGTGACTACATAAGATAAAAGAAAATGAGTCGCTGGATGCCAATTCCATCAACTCCCTAGCCCGTCAATATCTTCTGCATAAGTTTTCTTCATTCAATGAAGTACAACATAGCAAATGATCTTTGTCCATCTCAGAATTCTGGTTGCACAAAGGACTGCTATATATTATACCAAAGCTGTACAGATGCTTAGCAAGACAATCATGTCCAGTCACCGGGCGGAAGTCCGTTACGTAACATAAATCTTACGCTACAATATTTGTGAGAAAGTCTCTAGCTTTGGCTTCTGACACCTATTTGAATACTGTGGGGCATTTTGATCCAACGTTTTACAATATAAAGAAACACTTTCTTAATTTTAATTTTTAATATTATATCCCTTCATTAAAGATACCACGACAAGAACAGTAGGATGCCAAAAATCAAATAAACAATTTCCAAACGCTCATGATTAAATTAGACAGCGTATTGATATAAAAATTATTTTAATAATGTGATTTTTCTTTGCACAAAATAAAACATTTTTTTTATAAAATCCAATTTCGAAATTTGTAAAAATCTACAAAAAAAAAAAAAAAAAAAAAACTCTTCTATTAATAATAAAAAAATGTATATGCTAAAAATAATGTATGTAAAAAATGTAACTGCTATAAACGAAAAAGAACTTTAGAGGGCAATATATAACATATATGATTCTTTGTTAAATGGCACGCTTCGCGTTAAAATTCATTAAATAAACCGAAGTAATTAAATAATGTATCTTCAATTAATAATAAAAGTAATATATCTTTAGATGACAATATATAATATATATATAGTTCTTTGTTAAATGTCATACATCGCGTTAAAATTCATTAAACAAATTGAAATAGTTAAATAATGTATCTACAATTAATAATAAAAATAATGTAACTTCTTATAAATTGAAAAGAACTTTAGAGTCCATAATATCTAGGAATCTTTGTTAAATGCCACGCTTCGCGTTAAAGTTCATTAAACAATTTGAAGTAACAAGTCAATTGAAAGGTCACCCACAAAGTGAGACATCATCTCTAATGGAGTCTGGCCTCGTTGAAGTGGTTTTAAAAAGGAAGAAATCACTTGATTCTTAAATTGTGCAGTGACACCCATAGATGGTAGAAGTCATGTCGCCGCCTGTAATGGGGTCATTTCCATTACTTGATGTAGCAATAAATACAGTAAAAGAAGTTTTGATGTTGCTTATATGGTTTTTAATAAGGGTATTTTTTTAATTATTGTTCAAATAACAATAATTAAAAAAATACCCTTATTAAAAACCATATAAGCAACATCTTTGCACAAACACAAGATTTTTCATGCTTTATTACATTTTTAATTAAGCATGTTCACATAATGGTTTCAATTAATAATTTTCTTGTTGTCTGAAATCTCTTACATGATTATATTTATTCGGACTGCTACTTTTTAATTTATTAGATTTTTAATTCTTTAAGAATTTTTTGTAGATATTTAGGCTACTATAAAAAAATCCATAATATGTTTATGATATTTTAAGAAAAAAAATTAGCAGAAAAAAAAAATAAACATTTTAAATCCTTTTAATTAATTTAATCTTGTTAGTGGCGATAAAATTTATTAAGGAAAATACTCAATAATTATTGAAAATAACCAATAATTTATAAAAATACTCAAAAACATTGTAGATTTCATTTTTTAATAATAAAATTAAAATATGACAAGACAAGCCACTGCAAGATTAACGGTTAACCGTTGTTTGTACATCCCAGCAAAAATATTTCCCGATGTAAAAAAAATAACAAAATCGCCTGATATCGAAGATGAAATTTGTGTTTCGAAAATGTACGTCACTGAAGAACAGTAAGATGTCAGAAAGTCTAAAGGAATTGTATAATATATATATTAAAATTTAAAAACATATAAATTTTAATATAGATCATCTATATTAAAAAGTAAAAATATTCAAAAAAAATTGTAGATTATATTTTTTTAAATAATAAAGTTGAAGCATGACAAGACAAACCACTACAAGAGTAACGGTGAACCATTGTCTGTACTAGAAAACATCCACAAAAAATAATTTCCCACAAAAGACATCCCACAAAAATATTTCCCAATGAAAAAAAAAAAAAAGAAAAATCTTTTAATTATCCTTAAATGTAATTGTAATGTTAATCTAATAGAAAAACCCCTTGATATTGAAGATAAAATTTATGTTTCGAAACTGTGTGTCACTGAAGAACTGTAAAATTGTCAGAAAGTCTAATGGAATCGTATATTATATATATTAAAATATGATACATATTAAATCTATATATATATATATATATATGTTTTAATACATATTATGTATATTAAAATATACAAATATTAAAAAAATATATAGATTACATTTTGAATAATAAAATTGAAAACATGCCAAGGCAAACCATCGTTTGTACATCCCTGCCAAAAATAGGAGGCCTGATGGCCAACTGACTAGCGCTCTGGCCTTTCGTACCACAGGCTTTAGGTTCAAATCCTGGCGTTAGGCCATGGACGTTAGTTAGTGTAAACTGTAGGTCCCGGTCGATTTAGCCTAAAGTGTGCACAAAATGACCGTACAGCGACAAACCAAACCAAAAAGCTGCAAAAATATTTCCCGATGTAAAAAAAAAACCCATCTGAAAAATCTTTTAATAATCCTTAAATGTCGTCGTAATGTTAATCCAATAACAAAATCGCCTGATCTTGAAAATGAAATTTGTGAACTGTAAAGATGTCAGAAAGTCTAAAGGAATTGTTAATTTTATGTTAAATCCATATATACAAATATTAATCCTAGTAAATATTTAATGAACTAATTGCCATATAAAAGTATTTGTAATGTATTGTAAATAAAAAAAAAATCCATAAATATAAAAATGACTGCTCTATTTATGATAAGAGTAATTTCTGAATAATTATAAGCAATTTTGTTCTGTTTACCTCAATCTTAAGGAGGAAATTTTTTTTTTGCAAATCCAGAAAAGGTTATCCATTATCAAATAACGTCTTTTCTTCGAATTGAGACCGATTATTATTACGAAAGGAAAAAAAAAAGGTTTTCCAAAAAAATGTAATAAAACAGGAAATAAACCGAATAGCACATTTTCCTCTATCATTCCTTTTTTTTAAAGAACTCACACGAACCAATTACGCAGCGTTATTGCTCTATGACCAACGCACATTGTGTGAATTGTGAGATTTTCATTAAAATCCTAGCAGCTAATTTCCTGTCACGCAGCAACACAAAAAGGCGGCAAAAAATAGTGGAAGCAATTTAAAAAGAAGTCATTTAAACTCATATTTCCGTTAATATATTAATATTGATTCCTCCCTGTTCTGTTTCCTCACTTTTGGAAATCGTGAAAATGGCAGTTTGGATAAAGTTTGAAGTATGTCCTATAAATAATCTTTTATAATAGTCGCGTTTTAGCTACATATTAGTGGTTATGTTTTTATAAAAAAAGAATTATTCTATTTAGAAAAAAATGAATTACTGCAAATTAAAATAAATAACTTCTTTGAAGTCTTTAATTTTTAGTGGATTACATTATAATATATATAAAATAAAAATAGTTATTCGCTTTAATTTTCTATAAATCTTTTTCATATCTGTTGTAATAAAATTCTTTTCTTGTACTATTATTATGTAAATGTGTTCCATCATGCCATAGGTGTTCAAATATCAAAGAGACCAGTAATCGTATAGTTCCGCAAGCGACTTGATGGCCAATTGGTTAGCACTCCGGCTTTTGGTACCACAGACTTCAGGCTTGAATATTGACGTTGGCATTGGTGTTTGTTAGTGTCTGTTTAGCCCTCGTGTGCAAAAGATGACCCTACAGCGACAAACTAAACGGTAGTCCAACTATGCGTTCATTCAAGCATATTGGCTCTCACATAGAAAGTTAAAATATATTAAAATGTTCGATTGATGAGAAATTTTGCAAAAAGGACTCAACTCAATGGTTATGTGCTTTTTTGCTGTTTTCCATGACATGCAGCACAAATGTTGGTTAATTGTTGATTAGACGTAATTAGATTCAAAAGGTGATTCTTTAAAGAAATTATCCACAAATTACTGAATTTCGTATGCTTAAAATATATCCCTTTCTGCATTAGCAAAAAAAAAAAAAAAAAACTTCGAAAGTATTCAATGTTATAAGAAAGGAATTATTGTTGTTTTATAAATGTATTTTTAAATATTTAATTAATTCATGCGCCTATTAGGTTGTTGTTTTAGTGAGAAAATTAAACCACATACTTTTTAGGTAAAAAAAACATCGTATATCTAAGTAGCTATCCAACTGGAATGAAACTTGCTTCTAAAGAATACAATTTAATTGTTAGAACATTTGTTAATAAGTTAACAAACCCTTAACTTCACCTCTCGAACCAATTACTACTATGTTCTAACCACCAATATATAATTGGACCCATTTAGTATCCTAGATATGACTTATATCCTTGTAGAAACTCGATGTCATATATGAATTTGTTTTGAGAAAATTAATTTACTTGTGACACAATAACTTGTATTTAAATATTGTTCCTCTTCTAATTTCATTAAAACCATGCATATTAAATGTACTTCGGAAAATATTTGACAATCCTTTCTGATAAATCTTATGAAAGTGAACACATAAAATACAAGGCACAATTAACCCAACGAAATAAGAAATACAACCACCGATATTTCCTGAAACACAATGTTTTCAAAACAACAGCAGCAAATGCAAGAAATCTCAAACACTTCAACATCCGTATCATTTGCAACCCAACAAACCCTTAACGGGACATAACCAAATGAAGCTTTCAATAAAGAACAGCATGTACCATAACCACGAAATAGCGTGACAACGCAAATCTTAAATTGATCACCATTTGTGTCTAATTGCATCAAAAGGAAATCGAAGCCAGCACTGAAAAGGGAACCCATTAGCATAAACACAAGAAATGATCACCCTTTGGCTGTATCACTGCTAAAGAGATTGTGGAGTCGAAATGAAATAAAACCGAACCATATATGCGTCGGTTGGTTTTAGCCAGTAATTACTACGTGCGGTACATGGCAATTAATTCGCCAACACGCATAATAACGTGTTACCCATTCCACGCCAGCCATGTTCGCCAAATCCCGAAGGCGAATTTTGGAACACGTGACCCTCGTGTAAATCCCGATGTCTCAATGAGTCATAAATAACGAGAAATCGGAGAAGGTTTCAGGGGGCAGGATCATAAATGGATCAGATAAACAATACAGGTCTCGATTATCAGCGTCCTTATACTGTTTGGTATGGAACAAATCTTTTCTTTAATTTTAAAATAATATAACATTAATCTATCTTTCTGTAGAAAACTTCAAAAGTACTAAATTAAGTTGATGCATTTATAAAATGCATTGCCTTCCTCTTTTTCCATCAAAATTAGATTTATAATTCTGGCGCTCGGTGCCACATTCTTCAGTTTCGAGTCCTGGCAGTGCCATGGATGCTTTGTAGTGGTTCGGAATCCACTTTAAACTGTAGGTCCCGGTCTAATATGGCTGTTGAGCTTTGGGTGTAGAGCTACCCTGTAAAAAGAAAAGCATCTGTTGTCTCGTAATCTGCCAGTAGGCAGACGGTCTTGGCCAATAATGGGGCTGTTACTCCAATAATGATGATGATGATGATATTTATAATATTAATAATATGGTAGTTATTTTACATTGCATTTTGCTTTCTAAGATGAATTCGTCACATTCTATTAAGTAACCATGCAATAGATAGAGTCTGTAGTGAGAAAAGTTTTCAAATAGTAATTACTATGGCAAATTATTTACCAACAGGGTAGCTTTCTTTTCTCAACATCTCACACCCATACCTAGGGCCACGTAGCTCCTTACTAGTTAGAAAAATGAGGATGGACCACATGTTAATCGCAAAAACCTTCACCAACTTGTGTTGAGGGTTAGGACAGTGCCTTTTGGAGAACATTTTTAGGATTAAATGGTATTATACGGGAGCCTTATGAAAATCTCTTCCAGAAGGGCATTTGTCTTATGGGAATCTTATGACAATGTTTTACGGGAGAAAATCAGGAAAACGACACCCACCAGGTAACCTGGTTACGGGAGAAAGGAAAGCCTATAAAAAAAAATGGATTCTATGGCAGCCTATGCGAAAAATAGATTATGTAGTGATAAAAGTCCAAATAATTCGCCAACAGGGTGGGTTTTTTCTATATTTCAATCCTTGAGCCAAGGACTATGTAGCCAATTACCAGTTGGGTGAGGGTGGAACATCAATGGGCCTCGTGTTTACTACGAAAAACCCGGGGGCCTGATGGCCGAATGGCTAGCGCTCTGGCGTTCGGTACCGCAGGTATCGGGTTCAAATCCCGGCTTTGCCCATGGGTGTTGTAGTGGTTCGGAACCCACTTTAAACCGTAGGTCCCGGTCCTAATAGGATCGTAGAGCGTTGCGGGGCATTGTTACTCCGCGTCCGTGGCTTACCATCAAGTTACACGCGCCCCCTAGGTAATACAAAGTGAGTAACATCGGTGCAGCCCTTCTGGCGAAAGATCAGTGGTCTATTTGCCAGCTGCATTAGAAGAAGACTACGAACAATCCAACGACTTTGAGGAGAAGACAGTACTTTCCGGAAAACAATGTTAGGGGTAACTGCCCTGTATTTTAGGGTCATATGGAAGAAAATCCGGAAAGCTTCCAACAGGCAGCCTGATTATCGATACGAGATACTTTACACCCATTGTTACAATATTCATTGGGTCTCCTCATCTCTAAATACAGCTACACGATGCAGTTTTAGTTCGTGAGTTAGATGTCGGTTAATTTGTGATTATAATGCTATTTTACTAAACGATGTAATTATAATGTGATTATAATGCTATTTTACTAGTTTTAATAATTATTGAATCATGCTTGGTATACTTAATCTATAATTTTTATTAGGTCCCTGCTGATTAACAATAAATTAATTTTAATAAGAAAAGAGACGTTTTTTTCCCTCGTTGTTGGATATACTTGCAGAGGTATTTTACTCATATAAAACAAACTTATTCAATAATTTCAATAAAAAGCACATAAATGCGTCTTAAAAATACCATGTTTGGTTGTCTTCTTGAATTAAATTGCTCACATGTGTGCTGCAAGTGAGAAAAACCAGGCAATATCTAAATAAGATCACTAGTTATACATGTTACCAATTGCATTGGACCATTTCAAAGAGAGCCAATTGCACTTATTATTTAAACAATTGAAAAGGCACTTATAAATGTTGAATTTAACTTGACTTGTGTCTTATTGGTAACATATGTAGGTAGTAAATAAGAGTATTCAGAACAATGTATGCAAAGTGTCGTGCATCGATAGTCAGATTGCCTAGTGAGAGTTTTTCAAGATAGTTTTTCAAGTTTTTCTTCCATATGACATGCAATGTGGGATTATTACCTTAAAAGTTCTTCAGGAAGGTCATGTCCTCCAATCAAAGGGCTTTAGTAACATACATTTGTGGAAAACGATTCCCACAAATGCTCATCAACGTGTAACCCTGCTTCCTCTTCACCCTGACAAGAGCGCCCCCTATGGCTTTCAGGAGAAATGGTAAGTCGACCTCACACTTTCACCCGAGATGAAGTACAGCGTAACTTGCGCTCCATCTGAGAAACGTTTAGTTAGTCTCTCATCCCGAGAGGAAATATATATTAGCCCAACGCTGCGTAATAGTTGACATACAGACTCTCACCCGGAGTGGAAGTATATTTCACGTGCCCTGTGGGAAAATGAGTATCGGGTTTTCAGCTTAGAAGTGGAGTCCTTCCATGAATCTGTAATTATCTGTCTTTAAATGTGTTATATTGTATGTCTCTGATTGAATGTGCCAAATAAGCTGTGATTTCTCCAAAATGGGCCTCAAGTATTTCAACCCAATCACACCCACTTACAATCTGGCGCTTTAACGTGTAACCCATTCCTACCCATTACAAACATGAATTTTAAGTAAGAAAACACGGATAATATACACTCAAAAATGCAGATTATAACTTCCTATATAATAAAAAAAATTAATATACTGCAATAATGAGTAAATAAAGAATTTATTGTGTTGTAATACATTTAATGTTTTTATATTCAGCCAACGGCCATACCATGGTGAATATACCGGTTCTCGTTAGATCACCGAAGTCAAGCATCATTGGGCGCTGTCAGTACTTGGGTGGGTGACCACCTGGGAACACCGCGTGCCGTTGGCATTCACAAATTTGGGACCTTTATGACCGAGTGTCTAGCGCTCTGGCGCTCGGTGCCACAGGTTTCGGGTTCGAAACCCGGCGGTGCCATGGATGTTTGTAGTGGTTCGGAATCCACTTTAAGCCGTAGGTCCCGGTCTCCTATGACTGTAAGAGCGTCACGGAGCCAAAGTCATACTTCTACCTACGAGTGCTCCATCCCAACAAAAGCTGCTTCCTTTCCCTTCAACCATGAATACGTATGGGCTCGTGGGCTTGGCCAGCCAAGTGGGATAAGAAGCAACAACAATATTTCATTCAATTTTTACATCAACCAAGAGCAAAAGTGAGTTGACTTTTTTTAATCATGCCTAAAAATATTTGTAACAATGTGTTGATCTAAATAAACAATATTATTTAACAACAATCAGTGACTTTATTTAAAATAATTTCAAAATAGAATTTGTTTTCATCTATAAATATCATAGAAATAAAAACTTTTATACATAGGAATTCTGCATCCAGGCTAACATGTTATTGACAAAAGATCTAATCTTCTAGTATGCAATAAACTTAATGAGATATTTTTCTAAGTTAATTTTCAGTTTTTTTATTAAACTAAAGCTTCGTCATGTTCTCTGTTTTAATTTTTCGTCAAAACTTGAAAGTTTAAAAAAAAAATGATTAATTATATTTTTAATTAAAATTAACAAACAACATACGATGAGACAAACTGTGGTCCCTGAATTCTTAATCTTTGTTATCACTAACTTCAAATAAAATTAATTTTTATTTATTTATATACTTTTAGTTACATTCTGATCATTAGAGCTTACTTATTATTTACATTATCTTCTTTACTTTTGTTACTGCTAGTATATGCTTGCCCTTTTATTAATAAGTTGTTATTGTCTTATGAATCAAAATAAACAATTTTAATTGCAATTAAAGTTTTTTTTTTCCTTTTCTGACATTTTTAAAAGTTATTAAAAGCATTCGCGTATTTAGATACAACGAAATTTATTTTAGTTTATTAAGATTAATTAACTTTAAAGACTAATTTAGAAATATCCGCATGGCAAAAAATGAACAATGATTTTTTTCCATAAGTTAAACTTGTTATTCCAGATACAATTACGATAATTGGCAATTATGATATCAATAAAAAAATAATAATGATCATATTGTAAAAAACATATTTGCCATAATTATGCATTGTATAAGAGAAATATAATTACTAGGAAACTCATTTACTGGATATGAAAAAAAAATCATATTCGAGAATTGATATTTCTCTGATCTGAGGGATTAAATTTCTGTAAATTGCACAGTATGCTGATTTTAAATATTGTAAATAAAAATATTGGTGGAAAGATTTTTAATGATAATTAACTCAAAATAACAAAATTTGTAAGAAAAATTCATTACATTGTTTGTTTAAATTAGAACTACTCTGAGTGTATTCTTAACAAATACATATAATTTTTTTTCTAAACATAATATCCTCTTGGGATTTCACTAGAGAATAAGATTAGGAATTTGATTCCGACTGAATAGCACGGAGCGTTGTAATAATTTATGGTTTTTGAAATCTTCCCCATATTGGGTATATTCCTCAAGTTCATGGCTCGTCGACAATGCATTTGATCACAAATTGCTTAATTTCTAAATTGTTGTCACTTACACCCGATAATTTAATATAGATTGGTTATTTATAATACACTTCAATGACAGGTGGCATTTCTTTTACACTATTCACCTATACAAAAATTATGAAATTAAATTATTTATTTGCACAGCAATCTGATCTTTAAAAATATGATGTATAACACATAAGCATTATATGTTGTTTCTCATCCCACTTGGCAGACAGCAGCATCTAGACCAAGTCCAAGAATCCGTGTAGTCTCATGGAAGGGGGTAAAAGGGCGGGGGCAGCTTCTGTTGTGGTGGTGCACCCGTTGGTAGAAGTCTGATTTGACACCGTGACGCTGACTTTTTTCGGGGTAAGGTTGTCGGCAGACAGTTATATTAGTAAGACAATCATATTAGACAGGGGACCTATGGCTTCAAGTGGATTCCGAGCAGCTACAAACTTCTATGACATTACCGAGACTCAGACCTGAATGTGGCACCGAACGCCAGAGCGCTAGTCACCCGGGCTCAGGCCCTAAGCGTTATTTAAAAGTTCAAACGTTGCTCGGTGCCACAGGTTCAAGTGCCGATCGTGCCGTGGTTGTTTGTAGTAGTTCGGAATCCACTTTAAACCGTAGGTCCAGGTCTAATATGACTATAGAGCATTGAGCATAGGGCTGACAACCCTGCCTCGTAAAAAAAGAAAACTACTGTCTCGAAATCTGGTAGTAGGCAAATGGCCTTGACACACTAAGGTGCTGCTGCGCCAATAAAGAAGAATAATTTTTTTTAATTATTTAGGAGCAGTGGTAACGTGAGCTAGCTAACGACGAGATGACGTGGGTTCAATTATATTGATTGCATGAGTTAAAATCTATGAAGTAAATAGACTTAGTGGTTTTGTTTGTCCCTCTGCGGTCATTTTTTGCACACTTTAGGCTACTTAGACCGAGACCGCGGTTACCTTACGCGGACTACGAACATCCATGCCACAGGCAGGATTCGAACCTGAAGTACTAAAGGCCAGAGTGCTATCCAATTGGCCATTAAGTCACATAGGCTTGAAGATTGTGACAGAAAGTCTCACATTGACATTCAGATTACTTGAGGAAGTTTTCCGCATTTTCAAAGAAAAAAACAGTACCCCAGTTAAAAAAGGCAAGTTCTATATTACTGAGGTATTTTTAGGTCGCTCTACGATCATCTTGTGCATTTTGACGTTCTAAAAAGGATAACCATAAAACTACAACGAACCCGAAACCTGTGGTACCGAGGTAGCCACTCTTCAGGCCAAAAGTGAAGATGGTAACAACATGGTCATAGATCATGTATTCAAAATAAAACTGCATTAAAAAAAAAAATGTTTTATAAACTTTCAAATTACTGATGTCACCCTATAATATTGAAATTATTTAGAAGAACCTCAGGAAATAAAAATCAAAACGCTTTTTAATATTTAAATATTTGATATCAAATATATAAAATTTTCGACATAACTTTTTTTTTTTTTGATATAAGCAATTTTTATGATGCCATTGACTTGTTGGGGTTTTCAGCATCAAGGACATGAACCCATTGTAAATATTGACAAATTTACCGAATTATCTAGGAAAAGATATTAAAAGTTTGTAAAGTTTAAAGTTTGAACATTAGAAAATAATTGTAAAATATTTGGTAATATATTTTTGTGCGTTGTAAAATATTAACCAGAAAAAAAATTGGGGAATTAGAATCAACAGGTTTTGTAATATTTAAATATTTGATAAGATCAAATGTAAAATATTTGATGCAACACTTTATTAATGCAGGCAAATATTCACATAAAACGCACTATATGTTGACATATTTGGTGAATTATAATATAGAATAGCAGAAAATGAGCATCAAAATACTATGTAATGTTTAAATATTTGATTAGATAAAATGTGAAGTGTTTGATGAAACCTTTCTTTAATGCAAGCAATTTTCCCGATTCTTATGAGATATCAAACATCAGACATATGATATGACTGATATAACCACACGACACCACTGATATGCTGACAAATTTATTGAATTTATTTTGCGTTATTATTTTCAATGGAAGAGAAGGGAATAGTATTTTTGATAAGACATTCAGGGGTAGTTACTTGATATGGGAAGTGTTCGTTTCCCATTTAGTTTCATTGGTGCCATTTAAAATTGTAAACTAATAAAATAAAATACAATTGTTGCTATTGTTTGTATGCTATTTGTTTGGCAATATGTTACCTGGTTTCGTTGTGTGAATGTTTTTTCTAGTTTCCGTTCCGCTAGTATTGAAATATGATTTCAATACTTCAATAATGATCTTCTTTTTTCTCTTTTATAGGTATAGATTGAAGATCAATTAAGATCCTCATTACTAAAAAAATCTATCTGCTGAACGTAAATTTGAATGCCCATTTGAATCCAAACTGAATAAAATAATATTAATGAACTATTCATTCATTCATTAACTGACGAAATTCTATAAAGACACATTAAAAGTAATATAATGGAACACTAACTGCTGAACAAGAATAAAAGAACCGATTTATATTAATTATTAATTCATTAATTAATCCAAATATCTTTCTATTCCAAGCCCATCAAATGAAGTACTAATTATCCTTCACTCATTAATTAATCAAATTCTTATAGGACATTTTAAGAACCACAGGATACAGCATGATTCATAAGACTAAAATGAACCGATTTTCTATTAATTATTAGCAACAAATAAGTCATTTAAATATCCCTTCGATTCCAAACCCCAACCAGGCTGTCATAAACGAAATCCTCGCCCATTATCAGCCAGCCCCGAAATCTTTATGAGTAAACGACCCCCCTGGGATTTATCACAATTACAATTATGTCCCATCCACATACACACCCCAAACTATGTAGGGATTTCCAATCTATCCTCATCCAAGTTTTAAGTTACGCCTAAGGCGTGACCACTCTCTCGGCCCACGGATTTTAGAACACCCCTCTCACCCACCTTTGTAACAATTAATTAGTAGGTGCCGATTCAGGCTACGCCTAGGCCGAACGCACATGCGTCCCGACATTATGTAATGCGCTGCGTATTAATGATGCACCGAGTGCACGTGCCGTCAATTAGCTGCAGGGCATCATCCCGGAATCGTGATTTTTGAACGTTGCGTTCAAGTCTTTGAACTGCCATGTTAAAAGCCGTGAAAAGCACTATCATTATTTTGCACCATCCCTCCTATGAGTTTAAGTGCAACAGTCTTAAAAGGAAAATGGATGTCGAATGGATTGCATTGATATTTCGAGCATTTATCATTGATTACATTAAAACATAATTTATTTATATTAATACAAATAAGGGAGTATGCTGCCACAAATATTATCATTAATCTGCCATGTATGCACTTTATAATACATATCATGCATGTATTCAAGAAAGTTAAATATGGACCAAATATGAGTACATTTAAAAAGGGAAAATGGTATTTCTGTGTAGTTTAATACATTGACTTGCCATTGATTTAAGAGACTTGATAATTAATGTTCATGCGTTAAAATGCGTTTTTAAATTTTCTGCAAATTGCAATAGCAATTAGTGACAGTATTATTTTTAAATTTGAGAAGGCATTGATGTGTTTATACGTTTGGCCAAAATATTATGAAGCTTGCGTTGCTGTTGTTTCTTATGACATTTCGTAGACAGCAACATTTAGACCAAAACCAAGAATCCGTGTGGTCGCATGGACGGAGGGAAAAAGGGGGGCTGTTCCTGTTGTGATAGAGACCCCGTAGGTAGAAGTCTGATTTGGGTACATGACGCTGACTTTTTACGGTGAAGGGTTGTCAGGGTTACAGTCACATTAAACCGGAACCTACAGTTTAAAGTGGATTCCAAATCACTACAAACATCCATGACACCACCGTGCCGATTACGAAGCTTTTTAACCAATTTACGGAAAGACTATCACTTTGGTATACCATTGTTGGTTTATGCTGCCATTTTAATTTAGGAAGGAAATCCACAGGGGTGTTATCTAAGGAGTTAGTATCTTTCTTCGGGCCGATTACGAAGATTTTTAACTAATTTACGGAAAGACTACCACTTTGGTATACCATTGTTGGTTTATGCTGCCATTTTAATTTAGGAAGGAAATCCACAGGGGTGTTATCTAAGGAGTTAGTATCTTTCTTCGGGCCGATTACGAAGATTTTTAACCAATTTACGGAAAGACTACCACTTTGGTATACCATTGTTGGTTTATGCTGCCATTTTAATTTAGGAAGGAAATCCACAGGGGTGTTATCTAAGGAGTTAGTATCTTTCTTCGTGCCGATTACGAAGATTTTTAACCAATTTACGGAAAGACTACCACTTTGGTATACCATTGTTGGTTTATGCTGCCATTTTAATTTAGGAAGGAAATCCACAGGGGTGTTATCTAAGGAGTTAGTATCCTTCTTCGGGCCGATTACGAAGATTTTTAACCAATTTACGGAAAGACTACCACTTTGGTATACCATTGTTGGTTTATGCTGCCATTTTAATTTAGGAAGGAAATCCACAGGGGTGTTATCTAAGGAGTTAGTATCTTTCTTCGGGCCGATTACGAAGATTTTTAACCAATTTACGGAAAGACTACCACTTTGGTATACCATTGTTGGTTTATGCTGCCATTTTAATTTAGGAAGGAAATCCACAGGGGTGTTATCTAAGGAGTTAGTATCTTTCTTCGGGCCGATTACGAAGATTTTTAACTAATTTACGGAAAGACTACCACTTTGGTATACCATTGTTGGTTTATGCTGCCATTTTAATTTAGGAAGGAAATCCACAGGGGTGTTATCTAAGGAGTTAGTATCTTTCTTCGGGCCGATTACGAAGATTTTTAACCAATTTACGGAAAGACTACCACTTTGGTATACCATTGTTGGTTTATGCTGCCATTTTAATTTAGGAAGGAAATCCACAGGGGTGTTATCTAAGGAGTTAGTATCCTTCTTCGTGCCGATTACGAAGATTTTTAACCAATTTACGGAAAGACTACCACTTTGGTATACCATTGTTGGTTTATGCTGCCATTTTAATTTAGGAAGGAAATCCACAGGGGTGTTATCTAAGGAGTTAGTATCCTTCTTCGTGCCGATTACGAAGATTTTTAACCAATTTACGGAAAGACTACCACTTTGGTATACCATTGTTGGTTTATGCTGTCATTTTAATTTAGGAAGGAAATCCACAGGGGTGTTATCTAAGGAGTTAGTATCCTTCTTCGTGCCGATTACGAAGATTTTTAACCAATTTACGGAAAGACTACCACTTTGGTATACCATTGTTGGCTTATGCTGCCATTTTAATTTAGGAAGGAAATCCACAGGGTGTTATCTAAGGAGTTAGTATCCTTCTTCGTGCCGATTACGAAGATTTTTAACCAATTTACGGAAAGACTACCACTTTGGTATACCATTGTTGGTTTATGCTGCCATTTTAATTTAGGAAGGAAATCCATAGGGGTGTTTTCTAAGGAGTTAGTATCCTTCTTCGTGCCTCGCATCTAATCTAGCTTCATGTATCAAACTAAACTGTTTTTGTTCAAAAGCTCAGTGCAGTAATTATCTAATCCCTTAAAATGTAGTAATAATAATGCAACAGTACATAGTAAATAAATGATAGTAATAGAATTGTAAATAAATAATAAATAAATGTCATGTAGGGAACTTCGTAGAACACTTTTTTGTGTTGATTTACATAGGAAATAAAAGTAGCATATAATCCAAATAGGGAAATTTAATATATTACATAACGTCAGATAGTCATTAGAGAGTTTTTGCATACCGTATTTTGGACGTCCGTTAGCTTTTTCTCCCTAGCGCGCATGCTCACAGGAAATTGCGCATGCGTATCTGTAATAATGTTTCCTATGAGCATGCGCACTAGCGAGAAAAAGCTAACGGACGTCCAAAATGCGGTATGCAAAAACTCTCTATTATAATCATCACACCAGCGATGATGTGATGACCAATTGGCTAACGCTATGGTCTTTGGTACCACAGACTACAGGCTCGAATCCTGGCAGTGGCATGGATGTTTGTTAGTAGTTCGGAATCCATGTTAAATTGTAGGTCCAGGCTAATTAGCCTAAAGTGTGCAAAAAATGACCACAGAGCGACAAAACAAACCAGTTAGTTATTTGTATGTAATGAGTACGTTTTTACGTACAAAATTGTATTTTGTTATTAAGAAAATAGTAAATATTATTACTGGAGGGCATGATATGTATTAGAAAGCGACTATTTACGAAGATGGAATATTATAATTAGATATGAAATATTTAATTATAGTAATTATATAAATGGCTGGAGAGGCCTGGTGCATAGTGAGGTTTTTGTCTCGCACTCAGATGCTTGGTTCGAAATTCGATAAGTGTTGCCGAACAGAAAGTCTCAGAGCCAATGTCGGTGACGGGCACCATAAATCTTTAGAACGGAATGACCTTTCGTTAGGATCGATCATGAAGAAAGGAAGGTGAAAAATACCTCCAGAGACTTTTATTCACAACAGCAGTGGTGTGTAATATCAAAATACATCCTATAGTACACTCTGGCTAACGTTGAATTTGCTATGTCTCTGACGTTCTGGTGGTGAATGACATAATTCAAAGTGCTTGGTATTTGAAAACAAACAAGAAGAATATTCATGTGAATGGTAATTTTTAATTTTGGAAAAAAATCAATAGTTAAATAAGTAAAATTTATAATCTATGGCCACAGGTTAGTGCCACAGGTTTCGGATTAAGATGCCGGTGGTGCCACGGGTGTTTGCAGAGGTTCGGAGTCCCCTTTGAACCGTAGGTTTTGGTCTCATATGACTGTAGAGCGTTAGGCGTAGGGCTGACAATAGATTGACATAATCTGCCAATAGACAGGCGGCCTTGGCTGGGTATTATCTAGTCTTGTATTCATGGGGCTGTTGTGCCAATGAATAAAAGACTATACTATCATATTCACTTTTTTTTTTAAATTTCAATTAAAAGAAACTTTGTGAGTAACACAATATTTATGAAAATTTAATAATAACAATCAAAAATATTTAATTAATTATTTTTATAGCAAACTGGTTTGAAATAAAATATTATATGCATAGCTTTGACTGAAACTGCCTAAAATATTTTGATCATATACAACATCTTATTTTTGAAGTATTTGAAGAAAAATAGTAAAAGATTTTAAAAATAAAAGATTTTAAAATTAATAATAAAATTAATATAAAAATTTTTAGAAATTAGTTTAACTTAATTAATTTTATCATTAAAGTTTCTTTTAAATAATTGCAGAAAATTACTAATAAATAAATGTGGTACTGCATTTAATTTGAAAAAAAAACTGTAATTAAACTGCCTGATGGCCAATTAGCTGGTATGGTGTGATGTGGTGTAGTAGTAGTAATAATGCATAAACTCCTAGTATTCGAAAACAATAACTTTCAAAACGACAATGGAAAATTATTTTTTGAACAAAGTCAGAAAATAATTTAATAATTAATTAATAATTTTGATTTTAATTAATAAGTTTTCATGAATTATTTATATTAATTACTTGGGGATATAAGGCAGAATTTAACCAAAATCTTAAATAAGTATTTAATACATCATCATCAATGGCGCAACAGTGGTGAGCCATGACCGTCTGCCTAGTGGCAGATTTTTAAACGGGAGATGTTCTTTTTTTTAATTTTTTTTAGGGGATAGGGTTATAAGTCCTACGCCCAACTCTCTATAGCCACATTAGACCGGCACCTACGGTTTAAAGTGGATTCCAAACCACTACAAACATCCATAGCACCGTCCGGACTCGAACCCGAAACTTGTGGCACCGAGCGCCAGAGCGCTAGTCACTCGGTCATTCAAGCCCCTAGTATTTAATTGCCGCAATTAAATTTAATTACTATTATACGGAGAACATAAAGCTAAATGAAATTTAATATAATACAAAAGAAGATACAATGATCTGCTCGTTTCATTCAAATAAGTTTATCCAATCCTTACAATATTTTTTCCCATCTTATCCAAAATTAGCTTTAAGCACTTAAAATTAAAGATTTCAAACTGACCTGTAGATTTTCACCCCTTCCCCCCACCCCTCCGGCAGAGAGAGCCACGGAAACTCGAAACATGTTAAGCAACATGTCCCGTAGGAACTTCTAAAAAAAATAAAAAAATAAAAGACCCAATATAAAAGAAAAGTGCTCCTCAAAGTAACAACAACAACAACAAGCTCTCCCCGCCCCCTGGAGGGCGCATGCGCCCCGAACATCTCGCCGCCCAGCCGCCCGCTTTTCCCCCAGTTGTGTTCGTCCCGGCCGCTCCTGTCAGTTGCCATGCGGCAGCCAACTTGAGCAGAAGCGTGTTGAAGGTCTTCCGGTCGACTCCACGAACTCGTCGCCGAGCACACGAGGACTCCAGGCCGCCACAGGTCTCAGTGGCCCGCCGTCACACGACGTCGATCTAGCGCTTCAGGCTGCCGAAAACGCAAAGGTAAATGTTTAACATGTGATTTTCGCGTCAAGTCCAAGAGTATCGCTTAAATCTCAATCAGCAATTCATTAAATATTTATTGATTAATTAACTATTAAAGTAATAATTATAAAATAAACTTGAATTACGGAGCATCATTGCATATCTTTAAGAAAATAAAGATATATTCGCTACAATATAGTCAGTTACCTTGCATTTTCTACTTTATTATTTAGACAGTAACCCGTAGTTCTTTGATAAATTTTAGTTCAAGTAATATTAACAATTCGTTTTAATACAGAAGTTTTATTTCGACTTAGTATGCTTTAATGTTCTACTTAGAAAACTATTATTTAGGCATCATCTCGTAGTTCTTTGATAAATTCAGTTGAAGAAATATTAATAATTTGGTTTAATGCTGAAGTTTTATTTCGACTTAGCATCGTTTATGGAGCTTGTTTAAATTTAATGTTTAATCACAGTTTCTTTAACTATTTATCATTGTATAAAGTCTATTTTTAAAATAAATTGCTATGGAGAAACATACTATCGATATTAAATAAGTGTTTTGTAAATTTATTTTATTTCACTTATTTTAAAAATCTGTTTAATAAATATTAATAAACAGAAATACTTTTTTCTTAGCGTTTTGCTTTACATTATTTATAACGTCAATTTGTCAGATGAGTAACTTAATTAAGGAGCATTACTAAATATCTTTAAGAAAATAACAATATATTTGTTACGATACAGTTATCTTAAATTTTCTTCTTACAAAACTATTATTTAGGTAGCTACTCATAGTTCTTTGATAAATTTAGTTCAAGTAATGTTAACGATTTGGTTGTATACGGAAGTTTTATTTCGACTTAGCATCGTTATTGGTTTGCTTTTAAATTTAATGTTACAATCACAATACACGAACTATTTATCACTGTACGAAATCCTATTTTTAAAATAAATTGGGACAGAGAAATGTAGATATTAAATAAGCGTTTTGTAAATTTATTTTACTTCACTTATTTTAAAGGTCAGATATAATAAACATCAGGATTTAATAACATTAATAAACAGGACATTTTTCTTAGCGTTTTGCTTTACATTATTTATAACGTCAATTTGTCAAATGAGTAACTGAATTACGGAGGATCACTACAGATCTTAAAGAAAATAAAAATGTATTATTTATAATATAGTCTGTTACCTTGCATTTTGTACTTACAGAACTATTATTATTTAGACAGTAACCCGTAGTTCTTTGATACATTTAGTTCAAGAAATATTAACAACTAGGTGTAATATTGAAGTTTTATTTAAACTTAGCGTGCTATTGGTTCGCTTTTAAATTTAATGTTACGATCACAATACTTAAACTATTTGTCTTGGTATGAAATTCTTTTTTTAAAATAAATTGCTACGGAGAAACTTAAATAAATTTACGAAATGCTTATTCAATATCTTACTCTCTTTAAAAGTCAGTTTATTAAATATTAATAAACAGAAGGACATTTTTCTTAGCGTTTTGCTTTACATTATTTATAATGTCCTTTATTAAACGACAATTTGTCAGATGAGTAAAACAGGGATGAAATAAATATAAAATAATAGAATCTTACAATATTGGAGTCTTAACAACAAACGAATTGTAATTGAAATCTTAACAAAATTTAATTCAAAGTAATGTAGCTTAGATAGATAAATGTTTTATTGCTCAAGATTATAAGCAGCTTATAATTTTCTATTAAGTCTATGAATAATGTTAACGGTAGTTTGTCAAATAAGTTAGATAGGGAGGAAATAAATACAAAATAATGGAATCTAGCAAAATTGGAATCTTATTTGCGACGTTTGATAGTTAACACAAAGCAAAATTTAATTCAAAAGAATGTATTAGTTAAAATTTTATTGCTTAACATTATAAACAGTTTATAATTTGCTATTAAGTTTATGAACGATAGTTTGTCAAATAAGTTAGAGCTGAAATAAATATAGAACAGTGGAAACTTGCAATGTTGGAATCTTATTTTCGATTTTGATTTAAATTTTGTTCTGTGTTAACTAAAATTTAATTCAAAGGAATGTGTTAGATAAATGCTTTATTGCTTAACATTATAAAATTTATAATTTTCTATTAAGCTTATATTTGACAGTGAATATTAAGAATTTTTTCATATTAAGATAGTCCTTGCTTGTTTTCTGGTCTTCGTACAACGGCGGCAAACAATGAAATTAGAGCTTAAGCTTTAAAGTGTTCGATATGTATAAAAGCATGGTAGAAATGTATTTCTACAACTAATATGTTTTAAAACAGTTATTTTCAAAAAAAATCTCTACGATAAAATTTATTCAGGATTCTAAATATTTTTTCAATCTCTATTTAAACAAAATGCTAAGTAATTTGTTGCATCGTTACTTACTAATTAATTACAATGATCACTTACTAATTTGGTTACATATAACAAATTGGATATAAATTATGGAGTAGATCAATAAAAATTTTTAAATTTTACGGAATATATTTACTTTATTTTATATTTAAATTCGTTCCAATAAATTTTTAAATTTTACGGAATATATTTACTTTATTTTATATTTAAATTCTTCCAATTTTTTATTTTATTATATTTACTTTATTTTATATTTAAATTCCTATAAATTTTTAAATTTTACGGAATATATTTACTTTCTAATTTAAAAATTCAGTTCCTAAATTTTTTTTTTTATAATAAAAGCAGTAAATTGTAAAATGAATTTTTAATTTTTTTTATATGTGTAAGAAATCTTGATTCTATTCTCAAAACAATTTGAAATTAAACTTAGGATATTTCTGATAATAATGTAAACTTCTAAACAAACTAAACTTCTAAAATAAGCTAATAATAATATACATTTTTGATACAAATATTAAAGCTGTCATATATGAAAAGCGTTAATTTCTAATGAATTTTTATACAAAATAAATTTATATAAAAATTTATTTTTTAATGTAAATTAAAAAAATCTTGTTCGGTAAAATTAGGAAATAAAATGTAATATTAAAATAAAATTTTAATAAATACTAAAAATTTCAAATTTTAATTTACTTGATCTGTTATAAATTTTATATTAAAATAGATTTCAAAAATTTAAACAGCGTCCACATGAGAATTTAGTAAAGTTGAAACCTTAGTTGAAGCGATGCTTTTAAGAATAACTATTTATTTCAATGGTATAATCCCTCGGAAGAACTTCAAAAAATTTTGTATCGAAAACGTCTTGAGAATTGTGCATCTTGATTTGTATCTTATATACCTAGTATATTTATGTCATAGATAAATAATCATAAAGTACTATAGTAATTAAGTTTAACGCAACCAAATTGTAATAACAATTAAAATTTATTATTTCATAAAAATTCTTAATAGGTGGGTGTTTTAAATAGCAAATTCTTAAAATAAGATAGTTATAATTTCCTTTTAAATATACAATAAATTAAATTTGTATATAAGTTTGCAAGTATCGCTCAAAATATTAAATGTTTGTAATTAAGTTTTAAAAATATTTCAGTGTTATGTACATTTTTTTTATCTCACTGTTAAGACTCGTGTATTGTATTTTAACGTTATAGTTTCAAAAATTCTAGTTTAAATCGCCTTATAGAAAAATAAATAAATAAAAACTATTAATACAAACAAATCTGTGCTATGAAAAGTTTTTAAGTATATCTAAATAATAATTTTTACAATAAAATGAAATTTAAACAACCTGACTATATTTAAAACTAAAATTGTTCTTTAAAATTCATTCAATGTGATCATTTAGTTACGAGAAATTGTTATAATATAAATTACGATATTCATATAAATTGCTAAAATTATTTGTGGTCCATTTATGCGTACTTCTTTTATATTATCTTCAGAAGAGCAACAAGTCGTTTACTTAAATTTAAGAACAGATTAAAGCACCTACGTAGATAAATCATTAAAAGTATAACTAAATATTTTTTGCTTTTGAATGATTAATTTATAAATATTAAATAATTTATTGTTATTAAATATTTAATAAAATAACGTATGTAATTAAATAATTTAAAAGATCAGAATGAAGTTATTAGAGATACTTGTTAGGATCCAAATTAAATATTTGCTGCAATTTTTATTTCAATTTTTGTCATTAATTAAACTAAGTAAATACACAGAAAATCGCCTACAGTAAGTTTTTCAAAGTCTGATAATAAGAAGTTTATTTACGATAATAAATTGTATAGCAAGTTTATAGATAGATTTATAGCAAGATAGTTTTCTTAAACATTTAGAATTAAAAATATTCCCATATACAAATATATTATTACTTTATCGTCAGTGATTTCTTTAAAATTATTAATTATTTTATATTTCAAACATGACGTAAATATGATAATTTTTATCAGAATATGATTTATTGCGTTAAAAAGTTAAATAAGTTTTCCAATTTATATCAGTTTTTTCATCTGACGATGAACAGAAAGAATAATTATAACTTGAAAGAAATTTTTTTATATTTTAATGCATTGAGTTGTAATACAATGTGTTCATAATTTGATAAAATATCGCTTACTTTACAAATTTTACAAAAAGAAATTTACTACTGTTGTGATTTATAATAACTTGTATTGAATTAATAAGATTTCAATCATTAAGAATATTTTTGATAAAAACTAAAATAAGTATTAAATCGAATTTTCAAGTTATTTTTATTGCAAAAAAAAATTCATTTCTCATTAATATGCATTGATATACAATTCGTTAATTTAATAATACTGTTATTCAATATCATTATAAATTGCTGAACTGAAATATGTTATATCTATTTCATGTTGCCTAATATCTATTATCTAATATCCATTAACTTGATCTTCATTTATAATTTGCCAAGTAACTAAATCAAAAGTGCATTTGAAAATTTTTTATATTTTTTCTATCAAAATTACTTTCATAGCATGTAAAATTAAATTTTCATTATTAACATCAGTAAAAAAAAGCATTTTTAACTAACTTTTAGTAATGGAGAAGCTTAAATCAATCTTTCTTTTTTGTATGTAAATATATTTACGATTTCAAATTAGCTTTATTTTTTATATTTAAGCTCATCTATAATTTTCTATAATAATTAGGACATTAATGGCAGGTTATATAATATATATATATATATACATATATATATATATATATATTATATATTAAAATTATTTATTTCAATTTTTTAGCTAATTCATTTCAATTTAACAGGAAAACATTTAATGCTTTGAACACTTTTATAAATTGATATTAAGAGAGAATGTGTTGAAACCCTAATTGCAAAAATATCACTTCCTAAGCATTTTTATTTTAAATAAGCATCTGTGCTTCGATAAATATTTTTCAACGAGTTTTCTTAACGGAAACTGTCCACATTTGAATTACGCTTGTTAAACTGAGAAAGTTACTATTATGGAAAAGTATTCTTGTCAAATTTCTTTTCAATCTACCATTTTTAATATTATTAATCATTTCCAAGTTTGGAAGCAAGACTTTTCATTTAAGTTTTCACTCTAATGAAGTTTTAATTTCAAGAAAATTATTCTTTTAATTTAATAAAATAAGAGAAGAAAAATGATTTATAACCGATTTCGATTTAATGAAACATCGCAAATTTTTCTGTAGTTTTATAATAAAATAATAATTTATAGTTTTAGTAGGATTTAAGACCCTAAATATTATATAACAGATTTCGTAACAAATGTAATTGTATTGCATTACATTTGACGTTTGGATGTTTGTATCATCTTGTAATAGAGTATACATTATATGAAGAAAGTTTAGATCATATAACTTGATCGGCATACAAGAGAAATTTTCTTTTATTTAATACGAAAGTTTCTTAACTATTCATTAATCTCGTATCATTGGATCATTCAATATTTACAGATTTAGATATTTAAATTGAATATAGTTCAAAACATAATTAAACTGAATTTAATTTTAAAATATTTCTAAATCACTAACCACAAAAAAATTATTAAATGTATGATTACCCAATGATTTATGAACGTTATCAAAAAGATTAAAGAACTGATTCTTTAAAAAAAATCATAATATCTGTATAAGATATTTATTTTCTGCTTACCATTCCTCTTCCAAATAAAAAGACCCCAAAAACTTGTATAACACCAATACCATTTATGCTTCTGTATGTATATTAAGTTACTCTAAATAATCATGCATAATTCTTGTAAATATGAAGTGCTAAGATATATTAATGTGCAAATTAATCTGGACTCCGATAGATGGTTCACTTTTTTTAGATGAAGTAAAATGTGTGCCATTATTTTCTGTTGGAAGAAAAGTTTTTTTTTTGTTTTAAAATCACGTTGACGGTCGATTATCAGTCGATGGTCTCATGGTTGATAACCAATTGTTACCATTTTGAAAAAAAATTATCGTTATTACATGTCCTATCTAACTTAGATTGAACTTGTCTGCTTTTTTTATGCAATGTGGTTTTGTTTGTCGCTCTACGGTCATTTTTTGCATACTTTAGACTAATTAGACCGGGACCTACAGTTTAACGTGGATTCCGACTCATTCACAAACATGTATGTCACCGCCATAATTCGAACCTTAAACTAGTGGTACCAAAGGTCAGGTCACCTATATATTGAAGAGGCACTACTTGATTACATTTCTTTACAGTGTTCTTAAAATTTGTAAGTTTTTTTTAACCATTTCGTCACCAACCATAGAATCAATCAACCGCCAACGTAATTTTAAAACAAAAAAAACTTTTCTTCAAACTGAAAATGTCACACACTTTACTTCATCTAAAAAAGTCAAATGTCAAAAAGTCTCCAATGGAATCTTGAACAATATTGAACGTCAATATTGAAACTTGTAATAATTATAATTAAAGGAATGGTTTACAATTTCAATACATGGAAAGAAATTATTACCTATACATTTAAAGTACCTATTAGCGCAATCTCATGAAACAGTATTGGGTTTCGAACAAGTTCCAAAAACTGATCATGCTAACCAACAGACTATTTTAGACCTTAAATAACCTAATTGATCGGCCTTTAATACTTTACTGTGGCCTATTTAAGGCATTTTTCTTATTGAAAAATATCCGAACACTATTAACTTATTCAAGATTAATATGAAGAAATGTGAGCATTAATTATTTTCATGAATTGCAATATTTCTTTATCTGTTGTACATTTTACTATACGGATTTCCAAGTGTGGGGCTTTCAATACTATAACAGGTTAAGCTACTCATTACGATTCTTAAGGGTTTTTAGTATAAGATATAATAAGTATATTTGTCTCAAATTATAAAATTTTTCTTATAAAGGAGAATCAGATGAAGTATAAGTAACGCGCATTTTGGTTAAATTGCTATTTTTCTTTTGCACATTTGGCCATACTTATTGTATAAAACTGTTATTTATTCCTAATCATAAATTAACAAAATGCTTTCAGTTCTAATGTACTATAGCAGATTACCAGAACTATTTTACTATATTTATGCATAAAACTGTTATTTATTCCCAATCGTAAATTAACAAAATATTTTCAGTCCTAATGTACTATAGTGATTACTAGAAAGATTTGATCATATTTATGCGTGAAACTGTCATTTAATCCCAACTATAAACTAACAAAATGCCATCAGTCCTAATGTACTATAGCAGATTATTTTATTGTTTACAGTTCTTATATTATTAAATATAAATATAAAATATTATTTTAATTTTTATTATTTAATATTTATATTTATTTTACCCTTTAATGACTAGAAGTACTTATAAAATAATACAAAGTTTGTAGACATTAAAAATTGTTTTATTAGGTACCTAATCATATTTAATGTAAAATTTCATTATTATTATACAAAAAAATATAATCACAAAGGTTTTCAGAATGTCATAGGGCATGCATTCATTTAAACTTATGCATAAAAGCTATAATTTATTCAGTATTAAATGAAAAATAAATGTTAAAATAAATAAATATATTTCAAAATTTATTAAAACAAAATTAAAAAAAAACAGAATAAAACAGCTTTATTATCAGAATAATATGTCCATGATTATGTACCTTTTATACTTTGCAAATATGTTAAAATATATAAATAAATTTTTCATCATTTTTGTATCAATAAAATTTATATACGACTTATCAAATTTACAATAAAAGCAAAAAAAATCATGTATTCTCTTCTATGCATACATTTACAAAACTGAACAAATAAAACTAAATCATAAATCTTAAACAAATAGTTTTAAATCGTGAAATTTTACAATAGATCCTATTTTATAGTACAATACCAAAAATTATTCAGATTTCAAAACATTTTGTGGTTAACTCAAACATTTACTTGCTCGAAATTTCCTAAATCTCAAAAATTCCTATTCATACCCATTATTATACCATATTTTATTTTTCGTATGTATTCAGCCAATCTAACTCTGATTGTTATACTGCAGCGATGGAAGCAAATATAACAATCAGACGCGTTTGATCATTTATTATTTATACAATGCTTGTAGTAAATAGATATCCCTCTATCCCCCAATTAGATTTCAGAAGTATCTATCGTTTTACTAAAGCGGACTGCTCTATGCTTTTGAATGGCGTTTCCTTTGCTACTTGCTGCGTGTTATCTGAATACAAATATTTGGTTTTCTCATAGCTCGTATTTACAAAAGGAGCAATCAGTCGACGTGGAATCAAAGAATTGAAGCGATTGTTCCGCTAACTTATTCTTGCAACTGGAGTGGAATTCTTTGCTCCACATAAAACACACTGATGCGAATGATATGACATATTTATTTAAATTTTTCATTTGGGAAGTGTTTAAACTGATGGAAAGAGCTTCACGTACTAGTGTATGGATATAAGAACAAATAATAATCTAAAACTATTCAATTCAAATGCAAATGAACGTTTGTGCTATTTATTTCATTTGTTTTTAATACGAATAAGCTGGCCAGATACAGCACTGTATGTCTTTTGTTAATGTCACAGTATATTTAATTTTTTATTTGCAAATAAAGATTTAAAACTGGGGCTGAGAAATATTCTACAACAATGATTAATCTGTTATATTATTTTAATTATTTATACTTAATTTATATGTTTTTATTAATATACATTATATTATTAAGCAATTAGACATTGATACATCACATAACTGGTTATAGAATACTGATTTCGATAATAAAACTTCATTTATTAAAAAAAACATTCCTTTTCTCTTTTTAAATGTCTATTTTTCATGAATTTAAACTAAACACTAACCAATTGCTTGGCACTACAACCTATAGTGGGCCAAGGCCGTCCACCTACTGTAGATTTCGAGATAAGAGGTGTTTGTTTTTTCTTTTTAAAGTGTAGGGTGTCATTCCTACTCTCTACAATTATATTAAGCCAGGACCTACGTCTTAAAGTGAATTCGGATCCATTGTAAGCATCCATAGCTGCGCTGGGATTCGATTCTAAAGCCTGTGGCTTCAGGTGCCAGAGTGCTAATCACTTGGCCATAAGGCCCCTGAACTAATGATTACATAATTAATTTTTATCAAAAATGAATTTTTAAATGTTATATTAGCCCAAGTCCTAAGAGAGGAGTCGTGTTTAATTCCTCTGTTGGTGTACGTTGCACTCATTGCTTTTTGAAACGAGGAACCTTGATGGTGATTGTGACAATGAATACAAATGTTTCTCATCAAAAATCAAGTTGCTTTATAGAGGATTTCCGAGTTTTTTCCGTATGGCATATAAATGCGGGGTAATTATCTGAGTATTCGTTGAAGAAGGCAATGTTCTCTTTTCGTGGGTGAGATATCGTAGTATACACTACTAAAACTCGATTTATTCATAACGATGTGGAATAACAACAATAAAAAAAGTATTACCGTTTATAAATGGAGGAAAATTCTAATACATCGCCAACAGTTATACGCACATGGACACATATTCTATTTAATGTATTAGATAGAACTTCATCAAATATTTAATAGAATAGGGAAAGAAAATTATTTATTCTTGTAGTTAGGAAATAATTACTTTTTTAACAAAAAAAAAACTAGTGTTATTTTCCCCTTGCGTGTTGATTTGTTGTAGAAATTTGGAGGCCACAAGACATATCTATTAATAAAATAACATAGTTAACATTGTCCCTATATGGCACAAGTATCCTTGTGAATAATGCATTGTGTTCCTGACCAAAAGGAACTGAGTCCGAAATTCGACTAGTGAAGCCGAAACGATAGCTACTTTGTCTACCAGGGATGCACGCAATAAATCGGTAGGCAGGATTACATTTCGAGAAGGGGACTGATGGCCGAGTGGCTAGCTCCGGTGCCACAGGTTTCGGATTCAAATCCCGCCGGTGCCCTGGATGTTTGTAGTGGTTCAAAATCCAGTTTAAACCGTAGGTCCCAGTCTAATATGACTGTAGAGTATTGAGCGTAGGGCTGACCGTAAAAAGGAAACATCTGTCTCGAAATCTGCCAGTAAGAAGACGGTTTGGCACACCATTGGTCTGTTGCACCAATGAAAAAGAAGTGTAGGAAATTACAAACATTTAGTTATCATAGCGGCCTGATGATCAATTGACTAGCGCTCTGGCCTTTGGAACCACAGGCTTCAGATTCGAAACCTTGCTGGGGCATGGATGTTTGTGAGGGGTTCGGAATCTACGTTAAACTGTCGGTCCTTGTATAATTAGCCTAATGTGTGCACAAAATTACACCGGAGAGACAATAAAAAAAAATTAGCCATAGAGAGACAAACTAAACCAAAAATTCAGATATCATGTCTTTCATTCCAAACTATGATGGTAAAACGTATGTGCACTGTAGTTTGATCGCGATGTATCCTAGATGATACTGAATCTTTTACGTATCTCCATTCTACTGAATCTTTTATGCTTTTATGTCCAACATTCGAAAGAAAAAAAAAACCCACTTTATTACTACTTTAAAAACAGACTACTTCCAAATTTTTTTAAACTTGTAAATATTTGTAATTATATTATAATAATATAAATAAGTTGTAATTATAATCTAATAATATTAATAAATTTTAAATAGTTATAATCTAAAATTAGGCGTATCCTCATTTCAAATGTATGTATCTCGGCGTATTCATTCCAAACTGTGATGATAAAACTTGTATACTACGTAGCAGGCTGGGCCGGCATTTGTCCTAGATGACGCTGAATCTGTTGCATATCTGTTATTCTATTCGCGCATCTGGTCACAGTGTCTAACATTCGAAAAAAACACCTTATTATTCATTTAAAAAAAGACTGCTTCTAAAGTTTTTAAATTGCAAATAGTTGTAATTATAATCCAATAATATGAAAAGTTTGTAAATAGCTATAATCTAAAATTAGATATACATTTGAGGCTAGATACGCAACCTTTAATAAAGACGAAAGTGCACGCACTGTTGCTAACTACCGTTGCATCCTTTTATTCTTGACGCAATTAGCGTAGGCATTCCGGCCTTAGAGTCTGACACAAATGCCAACGCATCTGAACTGCAGGCAAACGCATTTCTATGTGAACCTCTCTCCGTAAGACTCTTTGGGATATGAATAGTTTGCCGGACTGGCTTCTGCTAGAGAGGCCTTTTGCGAGGGATGCGATTAGAGGCGATGTTCGCAGGAATTAATTTTCCTGAGAGGACCCGCGAAATCATGTCAGAATCAATCACATCGCTGCTGCTGCATTTTACCTCTCCAAATCCATTAAGTGACCATTTTGAAGATTTCGGAACGCGCTTTTAAGTTTGATGCAAAAGCCTAATGGACAGCGTTCGAGATGTTTAAATTGTTGCGCTCAAGTTGTTGCTGTTCTGGAGATGGGATGTAAAACGCATAGATGTCTATATTTATGAGCTTAAAATAGAATAGTATGTCTATATTTTTAATAGAATATCTAACCAATATTTTCGTGAATAGTAGCTATAGCAACATTAAATATTTTAGCTAAGTAAACTTCAGTTAAAATTTTATAATAATAATTAAAAATATTTGGGATTTTATTTTTAATGTGAAATAATACAAAAATACTTTAACACATAAATGGTTCAAGCATGTTCGAAATATTTAAATTTTTGCATTGAAGTTGTTGCTTTTCTGAAGATGGGACGTTAAACGGTGTGCTTTAAAATAGCGTATAATGTCTATATTTTAAACAGAATACCTAATTGTATTTTCATGAATAATAGCTGTAACACTTAATAATATAAAAGCATGCTTAACTAAAATATTTGAATTTTAATTAGTATTTTACACACCTTATTACTGCTTCAAGAAGGACTGATTCCAAATTGTTAAAGTTGTAAATAGTTGTAATTATAATCTAATAATATAAATAAGTTGTAAATAGTTTCCATAGTCTAAAATAAAGTTGGAAAGGGGATACGCCTATCTCGGGGTATTCATTCCAAACTGAGATGGTAAAACGTAGATGTAGTGTTAGTAGGCTTGATCGCGATGCATCCTAAATGACGCTGAATCTGTTACATATCTGCTATTCTACTTGCTAATGACAAGTCAAAGTGTCGAACATTCGTAAAAAGAACACTTTATTACTATTTGAAAAACAGATTGCAGCAGTAACTATTTTTAAAGTTAGAAATAGTTGTAACTATAGTCTAATAATATAAATAAGCTGTAATTACAATCTAATATCATAAATAAGTTGTAAATAGTTATAATCTAAAATTAGACATACATTTGCAAAGAGGATATGCCTATCTCGCAACCTTTAACAAAGATGAAAGTGCACGCACTGTTGCTAACTGCCGTTGCATCCTTTTATACTTGACGCAATTAGTGTAGGCATTTTGGCCTTCGAGTGTGACACAAATGCCAACGCATCTGAACTGCAGGCGAACGCATTTCTATTTGAACCTCTCTCCGTAAGACTCTTTGAGATATTAATAGTTTGCCGGACTGCCTTCCGCTAGGCAGGCCTTTTGCGAGTGATGCGATTAGAGGCGATGTTTGCAGGAATTAATTTTCCTGAGAGGACCCGCGAAATCATATCAGAATCAATCACATCGCTGCTGCTGCATTTTAAGTCTGCAAATCCATTAAGTGACCATTTTGAAGATTTTGGAGCGCGCTTTTAAGTTTGATGCAAAAGCCTAATGGACAGCGTTCGAGATATTTAAATTGTTGTCGCTCGAGTTGTTGCTTTTCTAGACTAGAGATGGGACGTAAAACGGTGGTGCCTTAAAATATAGTAAGTCTATATTTTAAGTAGAATACTTAAGCATTATTTTCGTCAATAGCTGTAGCTATAGCAACGTTAGTAATGTAAAAAAGTTAAAATATTTGAATGCTTCTTAGCTAAAATTAAATTAGTCAATTAAAATATTAACAAACATAAAATTAAAAAATAAATTTAATTTTATATTTATTATTGTTGTTATAAAATAATAAAACTATTAAATGGGGCCTGAATAGCCGAGTGGCTAGTGTTCTGGTGCTCGATACCGCAAGTTTCGAGGTTCGAGTCCCGGCGGTGCCATGAAAGTTTGTAGTGGTTCTGAACACACTTTAAGCTGTTGGTTCCGGACTAATATGACTATAAAGTGCTGGGCGTAGGGCTGACAACCCTATCCCTTAAAAAGAAAATATCTGTCTCGAAATCTGCAGGTAGACAGATGGCTTTGATCCATCTTGAGACTGTTGCGCCAATGAAGAAGTGGACGAAATTATAAACTCTGAGCTGCGATAGTAAAACGTACATCCAGCATGTCAAGCTTGGTCACAATGTATCTTAGATGACGCTGAATCTGTTACATATCTGCCATTCTACTTGCGAATGATAGGCCAAAGTGTCTAACATTAAAAAACAACGCCTTATTACTACTTTAAAAAAGACTGCTTACAAATTTTTAAAGTTGTAATCATAAGCTAATAATATTAACAAGTTGTAAATAGCTATAATCTAAAATTAGACATACATTTGCAAAGAAGATACGCCTATCCTACAACCTTTACTAAAAATGAAAGTGCGCGCACGGAGCTAACTGCCGTTGCATCCTTTCATACTTGACGCAATTAGCGTAGGCATTTCGGCCTTCGAGTCTGACACAAATGCCAACGTTTCTGAACCGCAGGCAAACGCATTTCTATGTGAACCTCTCTCCGTAAGACTTTTCGGGATATTAATAGTTTGCCGGACCGGCTTCTGCTGGAGAGGCCTTTTGCGAGTGATGCGATTAGAGGCGAAGTTTGCAGGAATTAATTTTCCTGAGAGGACCCGCGAAATCATGTCAGAATCAATCACATCGCTGCTGCTGCTGCTGCATTTTACCTCTCCAAATCCATTAAGTGACCATTTTGAAGATTCCAGAGCGCGCTTTTAAGTTTGATGCAAAAGCCTAATGGACAACGTTCGAGATGTTTAAATTGTTGCGCTCGAGTTGTTGCTTTTCTAGACTAGAGATGGGACGTAAAACGGTGGTGCCTTAAAATATAGTATGTCTATATTTTAAGTAGAATACTTATTATTATTTTCGTCTATAGCTGCAGCTATAGCAACGCTAACAATATAAAAAAAAGCTAAAATATTTGAACTTTACAAGTCAATTAATTATATAATTCAAGTCAATTAAAATATTAATATGTTAACAAATATAAAATTAAAAAATAAATTTAATTTTATATTTTATTATTGTTATTATTATTTTAAAATAATAATAGTAATAAACGGGGCCTGAATGGTTGAGCGGCTAGCGTTCTGGCGTTCGATACCATAATTTCGAGGTTCGGTTTCGGGCTCGAGCCCCGGCGGTGCCTTGCATATTTATAGTGGTTCAGAACCCACTTTAAACTGTAGGTTCCGGACTAATGTGACTATAAAGTGTTGGGCGTAGGGCTGACAACCTTATCCCTTAAAAAGAAAATATGTCTCGAAATCTGCAGGTAGGCAGATGGCTTTGACCCATCATGAGACTGTTGCGCCAATGAAGAAGTGGAAGAAATTATAAACCCTCAGCTGTGATTTATAAAACGTACATCCAGCATGGCAAGCGTGGTCACAATGTATCCTAGGTAACGCTGAATCTGTTACATATCTGCCATTCTATTTGCTAATGATAGGCCAAAGTGTCTAACATTCAAAAACAACATCTTATTACTACTTTAAAAAAGACGGCTACCAAATTTTTAAAGTTGTAATTATAATCTAATAATATTAATAGGTTGTAAATAGTTATAATCCAAAATGAGACATATATTTGTAAAGAGGATACGCCTATCTCGCAACCTTTAATATAGATGGAAGCGCTGTTGCTAACTGCCGTTGCATCCTTTTATACTTGACGCAATTAGCGTAGGCATTTCGGCCTTCGAGTCTGACACAAATGCCAACGCTGCTGAACTGCAGGCAAACGCATTTCTATGTGAACCTCTCTCCGTAAGACTCTTTGGGATATAAATAGTTTGCCGGACCGGCTTCTGCTAGAGAGGTCTTTTGCGAGTGATGCGATTAGAGGCGAAGTTTGCAGGAATTAATTTTCCTGAGAGGACCCGCGAAATCATGTCAGAATCAATCACATCGCTGCTGCTGCTGCTGCATTTTAACTCTCCAAATCCATTAAGTGACCATTTTGAAGATTTCGGTGCGCGCTTTTAAGTTTGATGCAAAAGCCTAACGGACAGCGTTCGAAATGCTTAAATTGTTGCTTTTCTAGACTAGAGATGGGACGTAAAACGGTGTTGCCTTAAAATGGCATAGTATGTCTATATTTTGAGTAGAATATCTAACCAGTATTTTCGTCAATAGCTGTAGCAACGTTATTAACATGTTAGCTAAAATATTTGAATTTAAGTACAGAGAGCCCAATTAAAATATTAATAAATGAAAAATAAATTTATAACTTTATCAATATTTACAAACTAATTTAAATTTATAATTTTAGAAATAATAATAAAATTTTAAATATAGTAAAATTTTAAATATAGTAAAATTTTAAATATAGTAAAATTTTAAATATAATAAAATTTTAAATATAGTGAAATTTTAAATATAATAAAATTTTAAATATAATAAAATTTTAAATATAATAAAATTTTAAATCTAATTTTTTTAATTTAAATTTTCTTTTAATTTTAGAAAAAGTTATAAATTTTTTAATAAATTTATTTTTAAATTTTAAATTTGTTAAAATTTAAAAAAAAAATTATTTTATAATAATAAATATAAAATTAAAAATAATAAATATAAAATTAATATTAATTAAATATTTTACAAATGTAATTTAAAATATTTGGAATTTTATTTTTAATGTGAAATAATACGGCGCCATTAAACGTTTTATGTGTTAAACTGAAGCTTATGAAATAGTAGTGGGAATTTTTTACTCAAGCATTCCTTTTATATGTAATTTATTTATCATCAACATGTTTTTCATCATCAATCTGTTAAAAAAGAAATTTTTTTTTTTTTATGTATTGAAGTTAATATATTAGGGAACATTGATGATGTTTGATGAGAAGTTGAGGCCTATTAAAAAATATCAACTGCAAATTTATAAAGAAAATAAAAGTATAAGTAAAACACAAAATTATTTTTAGCTTCATTAATATATATGATATTAACAAACTAATTTAAATTAAAATTAACGAACTAATTTAGATTAAGCAATATTAGGGTACTTGCGTATTAACGCTACCTTGGCTACAGTTGTGCCAATAAGGAGCAATCTTGTTGTTCGCACGCGCACGCAGTTATCTTTTGAACGCCAACTGCAGCTACACATTTGGGGGTTTTAAATGGAATTCTGCTTCCCTCAAACCAGTTGTCTTTTCTAAGTCCCACATGATTGGCACACTGACTGAAATTGCATTTCCAAAACTTACGTTTACCAAAATAAAGTTTCATGTCATGGGAATTGGGACATTTTCGTTTTTTTGGTAAAATATTTCGCTCCTGAAAAAATAAAATTGCATCTTGTTCTGTTTCTGGCAAATCCCAAATACGCATTTTCGCAGCACTAAAAAATGGCGTCAAAAATCAGCACATCTGTAGCTGTTAGATTGGCGACACTTAAAAACCGTCAAATCTGTTGCTGTTAGATTGGCGACACTTAAAAACCGTCAAATCTGTTGCTGTTAGATTGGCGACACTTAAAAACCGTCAAATCTGTTGCTGTTAGATTGGCGACACTTAAAAACCGCCAAATCTGTTGCTGTTAGATTGGCGACACTTAAAAACCGCCAAATCTGTTGCTGTTAGATTGGCGACACTTAAAAACCGCCAAATCTGTAGACAAGGTAGCGTTAATACGTAAATACCAATATTAGTAAACGCAAATTTTCAATATCAAGTTCAACGCTTTTAAATGAGTACTAAATAACAGTACAGTTACTAAAGAACTAATAGATTATTGTAATTATTGTAATACTGCGATTGAATTATAAATTTCCTTTCGTGTTACTCTTTTAACATTTATTATATGTTAAAAGAATTAAAATAGAATGTAAATGAATCATTTATTGTGGTAAAAGACAGTTCGAATAATTTTCAATGAAAAAGTAAAGGTAACTAAAATGAAAATTATGCGATCTAAGAGAATGTAAAGATACTTCTTTTTCTGTTACCCGTTTCTTCCTTTTTGTGGTATGCTTTATTGCTTTTTGTAAAGGAGTAAAGCATACCACAAAAAGTATACCACAATACTTTTTCAATCTGTTGACCATTTTAAATTCTATGAAAATAAAAGAATGAAAAGGAAATTAAATAAATAATTCCATGCAGTAAAAGATCTTTAACCAATCTTTGCATCCCGTTTGCGCTTACAATTTTTTTATTGATAAAATGTAAAAAAAAAAAAAAAAAAAAAAGTTATGAACAATATGTTATGATTAATTTTATAACAATGAAATTTAATGAAATAATTTTGTCAAGAAAATATTTATCAATAATTTACTAATCCAAATTATAACAATTAGGAAATATAACTTAAAGAAATATAAAGAATAATTATACAGAAAAATCTTCGTACTATAAATATAATTAATACAAAATGAGGATATTTAAAAAATCTATAAAAGTTTATTTAGAACTAATTATTTAATGTGTAATAATAGTAATAAATATATATTTTTTAATTTTATCCAAAAATTTTTTTTTTTCAAAATTTAGAATATTTATGCAATGTTTACAAAAAAATTTATGCAATTTTTGCAATTCTCACCAGACTTTCTTAGAGAATCCTTTTTTAAAAAAAAAATTTGCAAAGAAAAAGAAAATTAATCAAATGAAAAACATATTGTGGGGCATTAAAATTGCAACATTCTTTTGCAGAAATTATTTGATTTGTTCTTAGAAAACTAATAATGTTTTTATAAACATTGCTTTTTATTTGTTGCCTTTACTTATATATTTCTTAACTGATTTATAACATAAAATGTTTATATCTATTTTACGGTTAAGTTAAAAAAAACTAAATTCTTAAAAAAGATAATTTCAATATGATGTAAATCATAAAAATTTCTTAGACTTTCAATGTCAACTTATAAACTAAATAAATAAATACAAATATCATAAACAGAAATACGACAGGTGAAAAACTACTAAAAAAAATTATATATCTTTATTTTTATTAAGAATAATGATAAAAAGTTGGGCAGTTAGCAAATTATTTTAAAAATCGCATATACAAGTTGATATTTATAACAAACAGCTCTTTCAAAAACTGCTATTTTGAAACAATATCATTTTAAATGTTTCATTATTATTGAATTAAAGTATTATAAATATTAACTAATTATAGTATCACCATTATATTTCTAACCATTTATAATGTAGAGGATTGACTTATTTTACGATTACTCAACTATAAATAAATATTTTTAAATATAAACCAAATATATTTGACTTTATAATAAAAAAATAGAGTGCTTTTTTTAAGATGAAAATATTTCAAATTAAGTACTAGTGTATTTGGATTACCAATTTAATCTCAATAATTGACCCAAAGAAAAATAAACTAAGAGACATTGTCCATTTAGTTTGTTTCTCTTAAATTTAAACTATAGCTTTTAACTATTTTCTAATAATTTGGATGGGAAATTCTTTTTGAAAATACATAAAAAAAATTTTGCTGTACTCAAGTTCTTAGATGTTTTTCTTCGTCAGAGACCAGGCATCATATTTCTTATCTGGAAGAAATCGAAATTAAATACGGTAAAAATTTTGCTTTTTGGGAGACCATTAAAAACGAACCACATTTTTTTTTTTCCGTAAAATTCTTCGTACCGACTTAATAATTTAGTATTGTCTAACAGTCCTTAAAAAAAGTTTTACCAAAACTTTTTACCAAAATGGTTTCTTTGAAATGCTACATAAAGAAAGTTTAACGTTGTTGAAAAGTTTTAGATTAAGTTATTTTAGAAAAAAAATTCTATAATTCTGAATAATTCTATAATTATTTATATAATCAGAAAAAATTCTACTTTTTAATAGTAAAAGCAGTTACTGAAGTATTTTAAACCTAAAAATAGTTCATAGGATAATTTCTAAAATTAAACACTTGGTAAATATTATTTTTTCATTTAATTGTAAAATCTTTTTGTAAGCACTTGTTTTGTAAGTTTTTCTTAAATTTAAACTATAGTTTTAATTTATTTGCTGAAAATTAAGTCTATTTTTTACTTCTAAGCAAAATTTCCCTAATAAAATTTTGGAAAGATAATTTTAACTCAAAGCAACACAATTTAAATTATATCTAAAAATGTATTTTTAATGCAGATATTTAAAATTATAGTGCTAATAATTTCATGAAATTGGTAATTATTACACGATATCACAGAATATAATAGTTAAAAATAGTTTGAAAGATTGTTTAGTTTGTAATAGTTTAGGAAAATATTTTGAAAGCATTTGTTTTGTAAGTTTTTTTTAAATTTAAACTATAGTTTTAAATTATTTGTTAAATATTAAATTACTATTTATTTTTTACTGCTAAGCAAAATTTCCCCAATACAATTTTGAAAAGATAATTTTAACACAAAACTACACAATTTAAATTATACCTAAAAATATTTTTTTAATGCAGATATCTAAAATTATAGTGCTAATGATTTAATGAAATTGGTGATTACAGTATGATATATCACAGAATGTAATAGCACTAACAAATAATATTAAGAATTTAACTAAATTTATTTTAATACAAATTTTAATATATTTATTTAAAAGTTTATATATAAAATAATTTGTTTGTAATATAGGGCTTAAAAACAATTGGATATTACTTAATCTTAAAATCCTGTAAAAAAGAATATACTACAATATGAAAAATATTTATTTACCCACTTTATTTGTTTTTACTATTACCACTATTACCACTTTATTTATTTACCCACTTTATTTTATAACTAATTATAAATTAGGCAATAATTAGGAATTGGGAATTAAGATTCAAGCGTTTTTCAATTTTTTTCAATTAGCTTGATTTTAACGGATGTAAAGATGATTGGTCAATAGGCAGTTTATTTTTCAAATTGAAAAAAAAAAAAAAAAAAAAAAAACCTTACAAACGACATTAAACTGAATATTTCCATGCCTGTCTAACAATAAAACAGTAATGCCTTCGAAAAGGAGCATTCGAAGTTGCAAATACCATTCCTGGGGATGTGGTAAAAATATGTGGTTCTCCCTGGGTAATGCTGAATCGTCTAAATTCTAGTGACAAATGAAAAATTCAAAGAGACTTGTTTTCGGAAAAAATTTTCGTTTTACATTATTATTATCTTATTATAAAAAAAATAAAGCCAAAATAAATTTATATTAGTTAATTTAAAATTCAAGATTGATACAGAAATATTATCAGCCAGAAATAAAATGACTAAAGCCGAAAATAAAATTTTAGTATTTTTTGGTATTTATTATTAGTTCTTAAAATTTGATGCTGAAATTATGTTATAAAACTCGAGCATCATGTATAGAACTTATTTTGGTACTTACGTATTAACGCTACCTTGGCTACAGTTGCGCCAATAAAGAGCAATCTTGTTGTTCGCAATCGTTGTTGTGCGCTTTTCTAAGTCCCACACGATGAGCACACTGACAGAAATTGCATTTCCAAAACTTACGTTCACCAAAATAAAGTTTCATGTCATGGGAATTGGGACATTTTCGTTTTTTTGGTAAAGTATTTCGCTCCTGAAAAAATAAAATTGCATCTTGTTCTGTTCTGGCAAATTCCAAATACGCATTTTCGTAGCACTAAAAAATGGCTTCAAAAATCAGCAAATCTGTAGCTGTTAGATTGGCGCCACTTAAAAACCGCCAAATCTGTAGATTTGGCGGTTTTTAAGTGGCGCCAAGGTAGCGTTAATACGTAAGTACCCTTATTTTCTTAATACAAAGAGCTATGAAAAATAAAAGTAAAAAGCTAATATGCAAACAATCAATGATTTTCTATTTTTATTTATTCTAAAAAAGTAAATATTTAGTTAATAATTTGTTTAAATCTTTAAAATTTTGAGTTAAAAATATAATAATTATATCTAATTTTTTGCTTATTATGTTAAAAATCTACTATAACTATTGTATTTTATTCTATAAACTTTTTTGTGGTACTCAAAAATACTTCTGCCAATATTGACTTTTCTTTTTTTCTCGCCAGAAAGCATATCTATGGGTAAATTCAATTTATTTAGCTACCTCAAAAAAAAAACCTTTTTTTTTTCCAAAATTCAAATTAGTAATTTTTAACTTATCATTTTATTGTTTTTGGAAAGTTTATGTAAAATTCGAAATATAATTAATAGAATATATATACGTTAATAAATATATATATAATCAGTCATACTATTAAATGAAAATAAAAAAGTTAATTTTGTAAGTATTTCTACTAAAGAATTTTAAAAGAAAGGTTATTTTAATATTGGTTGCTTAAAAAGTTTTCACCACTTAAAACTGATACAACAAAAGGAAATAATTTAAAGTAGCTAGTAATTTGTAGTTAAATTACAGTATCTTTTAATAACATAATTATTTTGAAAACTAGTTTTTAAAGAATCGCACTTACGTTTTATCTATCGTCAGATAACTTAGTCTCTAATGAACAGAACTTTAGTTGAAAAAATATTGTAGCCAATCGATTAATTAAAAATGATATAACAAAAAGAAATAATTTAAAGTAGCTAGTAATATATAGTTAAATTACTGTATCATATAATAGCATAATTATTTTCATTTAGTTTCATCTAGTAAGTTTCATCCATCGTTAAATAACTTAATCTTTGACGAACAGAACTTTAGTTGAAAAATTACTGTCGCTAATTGATTAATAGAGAAACATGATACAACAAAAAAAATTGAATTTTAGATTATTTGCAGGATATTTTGTAAAATGCATAAACTCTCTTTACTGAATTGGATTGATTCAAATTTTTATGCATTTGATTTGAATCATTACTATTAAATTTTAAAATTTACTATTAAATCTCACAACGATATTTCTACATGTATTGTAACAGAATATATTATTGCATAACTTGTAAAATTTTGAGGTTCATGTAAAAATTTTTTATGAAAAAATTTGAGCAATAATTTAAAGATAAAAATAATCCTAAATTGAAAGTAAAAATAATAAATTGTAAGTAACTAGTAATTCGTACGTAAATAGCTGTAACAAGTAATTAGGCATATGTATTATTTAAATTTTTTTTTTAATTGTTAATTAGTTTCACCTATCATCCAATCGTTAACAAACCGGGAATTAGTTAAGAAAGTATTGAAGTATCATCAATCGAAGTGAAAAGTAACGAGTAATTCGTAGTTAAATAGTTGTAACAAATAATTAGGCTTGTTAAATATGCATTATTTAAATTATACTTGTTATATTATGCTTAATAGATAATATAATTAAATATATATTATTGAAATTAGTTTTTTTTTAATATTGTTCATAAGTTTCACCTATCATCCTATCGTTAACAAACCGGGCATTAGTTTAGAAAGTATTTCTTCAATCGACTAATTAAAATAAAAAAAGTAACTATTAATTCGTAGTTAAATGGCTCTGACGAGTTATTAAATATATCCATTATTGAAATTATTTTTTTAAAATTTTTTTATTAGTTGTACCTATCATCAAATCGTTAACAAACCGGGCATTAGTTAAGAAAGTATTGTCATCAATCGACTAATTAAAATAACAAAGTAAGAATGAAAAGTAACTAGTAATTCGCTGTTAAATAGCTGTAGCACATAATCAGGTATAAATATTATGGAAGATAATTTAAAAACAAAAATTATAATTCACAAATTTTTCCAATTGTCAATTTAAAATAAGAAGAATAAAAAATAACTAGTAATTCGTAGTTAAACAGCTGGAGCATGTAATCAGATATAAATGTTATTTAAGATAATTTAAAAATAAAATTAATCTTTCACAAATTTTACCAATTGTTAATTGGTAAAATAACAAAAAGTTAGAATGAAAAGTTAAAAGTTAATAATTCGTAGTTAAATAACTATAGGACATAATCAGAAATAAATATTATGGAGGATTGTTTACAAATAAAAATAATATTCCACAAATTTTACGAATTCTCAATTTATATCATCACAGGCAACTGAACCATTAATTTTTAAAAAAATAGCATCATTTAATGACTGATTATAAAAAGATAACACAACAAAAAAGCACAAAAGAAAAAGAAAAAATATCTTTGAGAGATCCGATAGTGTAAACAACGTCGCGCTTTGGGAAAACCATCAATAAACGAGACACAAAAAGGCCGAACACAAAAATCAAAAGAAAGAAAGAAAAGAATAAAACTGAAAAAAAGAAGAACTCGTGGTAAATATAAAGATCATTCGTGCCCTCCGCAAGAGATAAATGATCCCGGCTATCATGGAGTGCAAAGGGGCCAAGGAAACGTCTATATTTGTCCATCAGGGCCCCAAAAAAAACATGAAAGACACAGGTATGAGACAAGCAAAATAAATGGAGGTCCAAATGCGCAAATCGATATAGAAAATAAGAATTTCTTTTACTTTCTTTTTTTTTCTCCATAAGATCTCTTTTCCTAAGTTTTTATGTCTTTCTGATGTTTTCGGGATCAAACCAGATGTTCTTCTTGAAAACTTTAAAGACATTTCTTCGAAAACTTGCTTGCCAATATAGATGCATATGAATATGTATATGTGTTTCTTGGTGAAGATGGTATGCAGGGGCTTACGATTGAACGTTAGGGGCGCAAATGTGCGCGTGTGGGGCGGAGAAGATAAGGAAAAATGAGAGTTGGATTCGAAGTCTTCTTTTTTGCTTCTTTTTCGACTTCGGGGCATGTAATGATTCTGGAGGGAAAACCCCGGAGTGAAAAGTTCGAAACATAACTTTCTGGAACATCGCGCAATTTTCTGTCGTGTTCCTGAAGCATTACATTAAGCGCTCGATTTACACAGTTCTGAGTTATGGGACGAATAAGCTGGCTTATTAATTTTTAAATTATCATGCTTGTAGCAGTAAATGTTTTTCTTGCTAAAGGTAAATGTAATCAAAATGTCAAACTCTAAATAAAAATAAGTGTTCTTTTGATATTTGTCATTATGTCTTCATAAACCAAGAGAAAACGAAATATATGCTTTCCTCAAGAAATATTTGTCAGGATACACCCAATATTACCTTAGGCAGTTACACCTTTGAATCTGTACTTAGTTGTAAATACTTAGGATCAGAAATTAATTGTCAAAATAATGGAATTATGTCTGCCAATAAGACCTTTTTGGGGTTCAGAAATCTGTTTAAATCACAATCACAGTTCATATGCAGAAAAACTAAATTTTTGTTATATAAAACCTTTATTAGACCTATTTTGGTCTATGGCTCTGAAACTTGGACTTTGGAAAGATCTGATGAGGCCTATTTGGGTATATTTGAGAGGAAAATTTTAAGGGCTTTTCTTGGAGGTGTTAAGGAAAGTGATTGTTGGAGAAGACGGTACAACGCAGAGATGTTATAAAAACCCAGATATTATACAATTTATTAAGATCACTAAATTAAACTGCATTAGATCAATAAATAGATTAATAGATAATTTATTTAGAAGGGACGATTTAAACCCTGTAAAAGGGCTCGTTTTCGCAAAGCCACAGAAACAAAGAGGAAGAGGACGACCCACGTTGTGACGGATAGACGCGTTTGAAAAAGATTGTGCTGTACTAAAGATTAAGAATTGGAGGATCCTTGTCGCCCAGAGGAATGCATGTAAATCTTTCTAAGGAATGCCTTGGCCCACTCTGGGATGTCGTACTATTGATGATGAAATACAAATAAAATTATACCACAGTTTAAAATATATCTCTAACTAATCTCAGCGATTGCGACTAGATTATCTATATACACATTTGCAGTCTATACGAATTTATGGTTGTATTTAGTTTTAGTTTATTATTGAAATTCTTATCAGCAATCGGCAATATTTATCAAAACCAGCCTCGCGACTGGTACTTATCAGCAATTAGCAATACTTATCAAAATTAGCCTCGTGATTGATACCTATCAGCAATCAATAAAGATACCGTTTCCTGTTTGAAAAATTTAAATCTTTTTTTACAGCTTATAAATGAAATTTGTCATAAACTTTGTGTTTTTCAATAACAATTATATTATAAAATTAACTACAAGTATAATATGTTGTTGTTATTGTCATATCCCTCATAGAGGGAGGAAAACGATTTCTGTTTTTGATGGAGCACCTGCAAGTAGAAGTCTGACAATATGCGGTATATATGGTAATATACTTGCAAATTGAAAATTCTAAACGCGCAGGCAAAAATTGTATGAATTTCAATCTTATTTTAAAAATCCACCTCAAAAATTATCTTATAATAATTTTTTTAAGCAAGCTTTATAATCAAAAAGGTATGTTAAATAATATTTTAATTTAATTTTGAATGCTGTATTTTTTAAAAAAATTTTTATTTGATTCATAAAGTAACTAGTTTTGGACGTAATTAACGCTGAAAATATTTTAAATACAGAAAAGTTTTTAAAAACTTCAATACCTTCTATATAATAAAATGTGCTGATTCTCAAAACTTATTTATGACATCTTTAGACTGCTCTGAAAATCATTCATTTTATTTATCTTTAAAATTTAAACCAAATTTAAAAATTTTATATTTTTATAGTACATCACGAAAATAACATGAATTTATTAAATGCACCATTAAAATTCGAGTTCGATTCTAATTCGATTCGTTCTAATTTAATTTATTTTTAATATTAAAGCAAATTTAACATTTATATTTTTACATCATGAAATAATCTGAATTTACTTCAACTTTCAAATTCAAGATTATTCAAATTCGAGTAAAAGGAAAATTATATAGGAAGCAAAAACAGTTTATCTAAAATATTTTATTCCTGATAGCTATGATAATTTAAAACCGTTACAATTTATTTAGATTAACATAATGAGGTAAATCTCCACTTACAAAAAGTTTTAAAAATTCAAAACGAGCTGTATGTTTTTGTTTCAAACGCCAGATAAACGGCGAAACTAGTTCCTGTTACGACAGTTAACGAGAAGTCAAAGGTCTGATAACAATAACCGTTCTACTGCGTGCCGACGTACTTCCTTTTTTTGAAAACGAATGATGAATGAGAATTTCTAACTTCAAAAAACTGTATAAGAACGTTTTGTTACATCATGTGTTGGAAACAAAGAATGATACATTTGCCAGCCAAAGTAATATTTTTGAAAAATGAAAGCATTCTCATCTCTTAGTTGAATAATTTTTAAGCTATCAATCAAAAAGCACCCTATTGTAATAGTTCAATAATCAAAAAAATATATTGGTTTCTTATTCAGAAATACATAACGAGTATTTCTGAACTAATGGTAAATAATGACGAGTATTTCTGAACTAATGGTAAATAATGACGAGCATTTCTGAACTAATGGTAAATAATGACGAGCATTTCTGAACTAATGGTAAATAATGACGAGCATTTCTGAACTAATGGTAAATAATGACGAGCATTTCTGAACTAATGGTAAATAATGACGAGCATTTCTGAACTAATGGTAAATAATGACGAGCATTTCTGAACTAATGGTAAATAATGACGAGCATTTCTGAACTAATGGTAAATAATGACGAGCATTTCTGAACTAATGGTAAATAATGACGAGCATTTCTGAACTAATGGTAAATAATGACGAGCATTTCTGAACTAATGGTAAATAATGACGAGCATTTTTGAACTAATGGTAAATAATGACGAGCATTTCTGAGCGAATATTTCTAAACGAGTTTTAAACAATGTCGAATAGTAAATAACGAGTAGTATACCATTGAATTTACATAGTGTAATTAAAAATTTGTTTATGAGGAATTAATTATTTTATAAAAATGATAAGATGTGTATTAAATAAAATAAAAATAGTTAAAAATATATTCCGTAAATTTCATTAATAATTTTATTTTAAGTAAATACTAATCAGTATTTTTTTGTGTAATATGTTGTTTGACATTTTCAAAGATCAATTTTAAATTATGCATTTTTTAATGTACTAAGCTATTTAATATTTACGTTAAAATATTTGAAATTTTGCAATATTACAAATAAAAGAAAAAAAAATTAAAGTGTTTGCATCAATGTTTGAAATAGAATAAAGTACATACATATTTCATAGTAAGTTTGAAATGTAGAATAGCAAATTTGAAATATATGTTAAATTACAACATTTTCAAACATCAATTTGCATGCATTTTTAAAAATACTACGCTATTATTTAATATTTATGTTAAAATATTTGAAATTTTGCAAAATTATGAGAATAAATATATAAATGTAATTGTCTGAATCAATGTCTTACATAGAATAAAGTACATACGTTTTTCACAGTAAGCTTGAAATATAGCATAACAAATTTGAAATAAATATTAAATTATTACAAATTCCCCTCTAAAATTATAAAAGTAAGCAATTTGCCATGCTAAAATTATAATTATTGTACTTATAAAAATTCATGTTTTTAATTAAAATAATTTATTATTTCTGTACTATTTGAGAAAAAAAATAAAACGAAAGAACAAATAAAAAAAAAAGAATTAAATTAGAAATCATTTTGAAAATTAAATATTAATATTACAAAAAAAAAAAATTAAATATAAATGTCTTCATCAATGTTTTAAGTAGTATAAAGACATACATATTTCATTGTAAGTTTGAAATGTAGGATAACAAATTTGTAATAAATCTTAAATTATAACAAATACCCCTCTAAAATTTATAAAAGTAAGCAATTTGTCAAGCAATAATTATAATTATTGCACTTATTGCTAAATCATAATTATTGCTATTACTTATTTAATTAGCGCACTTTTTAAAATTTCATGCTTTTTATTAAAATAATTTATTACTTCCGCATCATTTGAAAAAAAAAAAAAAAAAAAATAGAATTAAATTAGAAATCATTTTGAAAACTAAATAAAATTTCACTGTATTTTGTACATTTCTATAAATGAAATTTATTTTCTACAGCATATTTAAATTTTTAATCTCAATAAAAAATTTATTTTTTTCACCATCAATTTTTATTTTAAATAACAGAAATCTTTCTTCCATTTCTTCCTCTCACCTTAATTTCGTTCTCTGATTTTTCCCACGAAGACCACCATCCCATTTCCTTCCCACAAAATCCACTCCCACGAATACGTGACCTCCAGACCCCCACAAAGACTTCCCTCCGAGCAATCCATAGCGTAAGTGCTAAGTCGTAAACGCGAGGCTCTCTTCACTGAGGGTTCTCTGCGAGCAGGCGGACGCCCCTATAACTCACCGGCACTCGCCACCTCCGCTGGCGGAAGAAATGGGCCATTTGCTCGGCAGCGCTCATCCGACCCGCCGCACGTCGACAACTCCAATAGACTCCTAATTAATATAAATGCCGCTCGTTCCTCCACTTCGTGTTCGACACGGAACGAAGAAGTTGCGCCCCGAATGGACTGTGCGAATGAGGAATGAGTACTTACGATCTCATGACAGGGGGGAGGGTGAGAAAGATGCATTTCTTTGATTTCAAGGAATGATCATGATGGTGATGAATAAAGGGATGATGATTATGGACTTAAATTTCAATTTTATTTATTGAAGAATAATAAGAAATAAACAATGAATATCTTTATATAAAATATTGTAAAACGATAAAATTTTTCACAATTCTTACGTTACCATGAACAGGATAAAGTGAAATGATAAGATGTGATAATGAATGTAGGAATGATTATTGGGGACTTAATTTTCAGTTTTTGTTGTTGATAGTTAATAAAAACAAACAATAAATTTCTGTTTAATAAAATATTGTAAAACGACAAAAATTTTCATTCTTACGTATTTATCATGAAAAGGTATATTTCCTCAATTTGAAGAAATGATAATGAATGTAGGAATGATGATTATGGACTTAAATTTCAATTTAATAATTGTAGAATAATAAGAAATAAACAATAAATATCTGTATATAAAATATTGTGAAACGACAAAATTTTTACAATTCTTGTTACCATGAAAAGGTATATTTCCTTGATTTGAAAAAATGATCCTAATAAAAATAGTTATGATGATTTTGGATTTTATTCTTCAATAACTAAAAATGAAAATTATACTAAACAATAAATATCTGTAATAAGGATTGCTAAGAAATTTTTTGTCGTTTTACAGCATTTTATTACGTTATGAGGAAAAGGTATATTTCCTCGATTTGAAGATGATCATGATGTTGAATAAAGGAAAAGAATGTTTATGATCTTAAATTTCAATTTTAGTTATTAAATAAGAAATAAGCAATAAATATGTGTATAATAAAATATTGTAAAACGACAAATATTTTCACAATTCTTGCGTTATGGTGAACAGATATATTTCCTTGATTTGAAGGAATGATCATGATAATGAATGTAGGAATGATGAATTTGGACTTAATTTTCAATTTTTCTTATTATTAAGAGTAAATAAAAAACGGACAATAAATTTCTGTATATTATAATATTTTAAACCAAAAACATTTTACAATATTAGCAAGGGGATAGAATAACAGATTTGATAAAACTTTTTTAAAAAATGATTCAAAGGAAAAAGAACTAAAGAGATTAAAAGCTTCTTGATTTAAAGGGACGATTATGACAAAGAGTGGAGGATGAATTTATTTTATGGACTTAAATTTCCAATTTATTCATAGAGAGGTAAAAGAAATAGGCTATAATTTCTGCGTAATGGAATTATTTTGTAAAAGGAAAATATTTTTAATTTGTAATTTTAGCAAGAAATGGAGAATTTTATAATTTGAAGGAATAATCATGCTAATGAATGAAGGTGTCATGATTATGGAAAGAAATGATCATAATAAGTAAGATGATTATAATATTTCATCCTGAGAAATCATAATAAAAGTGATTGTTTAACGATTATAACGACGACTTTAATAAAAAGTAAAATTTAAATATAATAATGATAAGTAAGTAAATATCTATGTGTAAATATTACCGAAACATTTGTGCAAAATGAAAATATTTTCATTTCGCAGAAATTTTTATTCATTTTAAATGCTGAATCTATGAGTGTTGGATATATAATTTATTTTCTTACTGATAAGGAATTATTATAATGATGAATGTAGGAATAATGATTATGGACTTAGTTACTGTGATGTAATAAGAAATGAACAATGATTTCTTTGTACATATTAGTAAATGAAAAATGTTGCCTTTATTATAAATATTTTTTTTTTATTTTGCGATCACAGCAAGATTCATTTCGTTAATAAGTTAGAAAGACAACGACGACGAATGAAAGAATGATAATTAGGATCTTATATTTAACTTTTTCTTCTCAAGAAATTATATTAAATACACAACAATTTATGTGCACATCTTATTTTGCAAAATTAAAATGCTTTTGTACCGAAAGAATAAGAAGGTTTCTTGATTGAAATATTCGATCTACCTTTCCGTGATATAATTTGTGAATTTGGATTATTTACTTATTGTGAGAAAATAATACGTGAATAATAATCGATTTTTGGTATTTTTGTAAAACAAAAACCAACAATATCAAAATCAACAGCACAGTAATAATTAAAGATTTATTATTAGTTTAGCAAATGAGTTACACATAGAAAATAGCATTGTTTATGCGATTAATTTAATTTTCAGATTTACACAACATTTGTTCTGTTAAAATACACGGATATTTTTAATGGTATTATTAAAGGAATAATTTATTATATACTTTTAGATTTACTTACAAAAGAAAATAAAAAACAATCAATCTTTTCTGCAAATAAATTAATCACGAATATTTTACTGAATTTGCTCAACGAAAAAGTTTTCATTACTAAAAAAACCAGATGTTTACTTGATTATACATTTGAAAGCCTAATTTATTATATGGTTTTGAACCTAAATGCAATTAATTATTGACAGAATGAAAAATATAAGAAATAAACAATGTTTTATATTAAAAAATTAGCTGTTTCGTTCATAATGTTTTTGAGAAACTGAAAGGAACAATTTTTTATAAATAAACATTTAAGAAAAGATTGGCATACAGAAAAAAAGAAGTTTATGATGTTTTGATCATTCCTCCTTCAAATATGAGAAACAGAGTTAATTCATTTAAATTTTTAAGACCTTTTTTTTTGTTTTTCAAAATCAGAAGTTGTAAAAATAACTTGAATTTACAAGATTTTTTCATATCAAATTTTTAGTCTTGAAAAATACTTGAACAATTCAATGTTACGTCTTTATTAATTACATGAATTTAGAAGATAAAAACTTTTAACTCTTACAAAGAGAATTTGATATATTATTTTTAAAGTTCTGATTGCTAGAAATGCAAAATTGCGGTAAAGCTTTCTAGCGTCCATTGTATAAACTTTGTGTTGCTTTAGGACATTCATGGCTTACGTCTATTTTAGACATTTAAAATCGCGTTTTTAAATGTTTTCTAGCTCCATTTATAAAGAAGTTATAAATACAAACGCCATACAGTAAGACCGATTGTTAATTATTTTAATTCTACAAAAACAAATAAGGCAAACAGTGATATCAAACGATAACTCTTCGTATATCATATAATTAATTGCAATAACTAATGTTAATATTTTCAATTGGAACATGTAAAAACACCTACATTATAAATAATAAAATAAAATCCCACCTAACTTAAAAATTAACGCAAGAAGAAATGCTATGGTATCTCTGAGTTATAGATGGAATATTTATATTTTTTATTGGCTATAACAGCTCCTAAAACCAGGTCTTTTTACAATTAGGCTTATATTGTGCATGGTATATCAAGATAACATAATATACCATGAAGACATACCATACATACTAACCATAATTACTGAAATGAGTTATTAAACTGAAATGTATAGAAATTATAGACCCTTCTTATAATTGCGCACCATATAGTCCTTTTATAGGTTTCCTTCTTGTAAAACAATGGCTTTATTGCCTATACATACAATTAGGTTTACATTGTGCATGGTATGCTAAAATAACATATATTACTGAAATGAGTTAGTAAACTGAAATATATAGAAATTATAGACCATTCTTATAATTGTGCACCATATGGTCTATAAGTTTCCTTCCTTTTAAAACCATTGTTTTATCACCTATACATATAATGAATGCGTCGTAAATAAATAAGAACAATATCCTGACTTATAACAGCATAACTTAGAGTGAAGAGAACAAGGAAAGAAAAAAGTTTTCTTTCACATGACTTCTTTACTCTTGTGAGTTATTTTCGATACGCTATCTAACGGAAGTGGATACACTTAGTAGAACGTCTTTAAAGCCAACGTCAAGCAAACATCGTTAAGTCGGATAAGTCGGCCGAATTTAAAAACTGGGTGCAACTCTCGATAACATGTTTATCGAGATTTTCAGATGGAAAGCACTCTGATAGCAGTGTTGACTCTGCACTTGAATTGTCGAAATTGTATCGGAGATCTCTTTCACTGTAATCGTATTTTCCGGCATTCCGGACGTTTGGGTGAAATTAGACGGAAGTACTTTCTAAAAAGAAAACAACGCAATATTCACAGATGGAATTATAAATACTTTGTTTTAAAATTAGTGTAAAATAATTAATGGAAAAAAAATTAAATCAGTTCGACTTATATAGGTGCTCTTTCACAGAACAACTAAATTTTATAAGTGTTTTCCCAAATTTATTAATATTTTTATTATACAAGAAATAACGTTAGTAATTAGTATAAATATATATCTGTTATTTCTTTTAAATATTAAATGGAAAACGCATCAAATTAAAAGCACCTTTTGAGGTTTTTAAATGCTGTAGCGTATAATACGTCAGTATTTATTATAAATATACATATCTCATTGTTATTTCTTTTAAATGTTAAATGGAACACACATCAAATTAAAAACATCTTTTGAGGTTTTTAAACTCGGTGGCATACAATACGTCAGTAATTATTACAAATATATACCTCTCAATAAACACATCAAATTAAAAGCATCTTTTTGGGGTTTTTTAAACGGGGTTAGTATTTTAATCATTAGTATTACATGATTTCTTTTCACTTTTTTTTTTTTAATTTAGTTTTTGTGTTCTGAATGCTGAAAGAAAATTTCAAAGCACACTTTTACTTTTAATATTTACCATAAATAAAAATTGTAATTAAAAAGATTTAAGTTATTATTAAATAAAAATGGAAAAAAGTTAAATTTACAAGGAAATTTCCTTGTAAACTAAATTTAAACCAAACATTTAAGATAAATTTATTTTTTACTACTAGATTGGATTGGATAGGTGAGTCGAGTATCTATGAACATTCTGCTCAGAATTAAAATATAAAAAAAGTATCACAGAATTAGTAAGAATTAAAAATTTAAATCAAACAATTAATAAGATGGAAAGCAATTTTTTTTAAAGTTAGAGAGGGGGAGGGGAAAAGTGGTGAAAAATATAAGCAATATAAAATGCATAATAGAAACATATTAAGCTTAAGTACATTCCAGACGTATATAAATATAGATATAGTGGAAATATATAATAAGATTAAAAAAAAATAAAAAGCTTAAAAAAGACAAACGAAGCAAAATTTGAAACTGAAGATCGGAAGTAAAGTTTGATAATGCAGTGTAGAGTTTGACGTTTTCATAAATGGGATTCTTTGTAGATATTCCGCAGTAATCACTACCAAGACAGAGAAGAGAGCGGTGATAGATTTTCTAGGTCTGAAGAGAAAATATTGTTCATGGACAATAGATGAAATCTAGAGACTCTTGAGGTCCTGATTCCATGAATAGTGGTATTTAACTCACAGTGTGAATGAAGAATATGAGCTTTAATTTATTGTCATGGTTCTTGATATTTAAAAACAACTTTCTTGAAAGCTTCTCAATAGGATCGTCTATTGATTCTATTTCAAGGTCATGATACAGCATGTTATTTCTAATGAATCAGGGAGCTCTCGTAATTATTCTAATTATTCTAAAGCTTTTATTTTGGATAACTTGGATATTGTTTCTATTTGATTTTGCATCAAGGTCCCACATGGGTGCTGCGTAGGTCAGGATTGGTCTGAGGACTCGTTTGTATAAAAGGAGTTTGTTTTGTAAAGATAACGTAGAATATTTTCCTATCAACGGCACGCTAAGATGATATTATTCCAAAATTTAAATTATTATTTATATTGAATTTCTAATATTTCCAAAAATACATATTCGCTTAAATGAAAAAGTGAAAAAAAAACCCATTTCAAATAGAAATATTATCATCACAGTTAACATAATATAATAGCTAATGCATTCAAATATATCAGAATTAAATATTGATTTTTATATTTTAATCCCTTAACTAATTTTGAAACCGCGTTTTTTAAGTTTTAAAAATGCACCATTTTACAGCTTATTTTCTACGTTTTATAATTCAGTTAATTTTCATCCAATTCAGATAAAGTAGCAAAAAATTATTAATATTCAAGTCCAGCACATGATTTGGTTATGTGATTAGTTAGCTTGCAAGATGATTCAGTTTCAAATCTTCTAGTGATTTCCCTCACAGTTACAGCTTTCAGAAATTCGAAGGCTTGGTAGCAATTATTATAGCGTTGTGTAAAACGTCTCGCAGTGAGAGTCAGTCTACTTCATGGGAGTTTTCTTGTGTTCTTCCATACGATACATTGCATTATAATGCACATACACCTAACATTAAGCTTTGTAAACCATAAAAAATCTTCCCGGAAGATATCATTGGCCATCAGTAGTTTACGTAGAATATGAGGTGCATCTAGATAAAATTAAAGACAGTTATTATTTCGAAAAACATTATTACAATTATTTTCTACGTTTATATTCAATTAATTTTCATAGAATTCAGATAAAGTAATAAAAAATTATTAATATTCAAGCCCAACACATGATTTGGTTGTGATTATTTGGCTTACAAGATGATTCAGCGTCGAATCTTGTAGTGATTTTCGTCACAGTTACTGCTTTCAGAAATTTGAAGGCTTGGTAGCAATTATTATAGTGTTGTGTAAAACGTTTCGCACTGAGAGTCAGTCTACCTGTTGGGAGTTTTTCTTGTGTTCTTTCACAGCTTAATGATGTACGTAGACCTAAAATTGTGCCTTGTTTAACCATAAGTCTTCTCGAAAAGCAATATCATTATTGCCCATCAGCAGTTTACGTGGAATACGATGTGCATCTAGGTCAGGGGTGGCCAACCCGCGGCCCTTCTTAAACATTTTTCCGACCCGTGAGATTTATCACACTTTTTACAATAGAGAAAGTAGTGAAAACCAATGTATTAAAAAAAAATACATTATGTGTGCAAATATTCAAAAATTAACTGTCGAAATTATGAGAAAAAATTAACTTTGATTTTAAAATAATATTCTTGCTAATATAGGACAGATGTTGTCTGTTTTATTGATAAGTTTACAGTTATGAGTCCGCAGAATAATTTAATGATATTCTGCGAACTCAGGATGCCCGTGCATCTTGGAGCATCTAATATAACAGGTTCTGTGTTTTACTTTAAGTGACCTCAGTGACTTGTAACACAAATAATAACTCATTATGTTCAATTTTTCTCTCCAAAAAATGTCTATAGAGTCTAAATCTAATAAGGTGATATATAATTTCATATGCGGCCTGCAGAGTTACGACGCATTTCCAAAGTGGCCGCAAGATCATTTGGTTTGGCCACCCCTAATCTAGGTACAATTAAAGAAAAACTTGTTTTAAACTTCTTTATTAAAAAAATTTCTTTAATTTCTTCTTTCATCATACCAATCTTCATGTTTTGATCACATTTCAGTTCAAAACTGTTTAAAACCGCACGTTTTCAAAACAGTATACCAACAAATCCAATGGAACCTTTTGCTACAAATATTGATCATTTAAGCCCAAATACCTAAAATTAATTTCCAGTAGTTGGCCTTTAGCAGAAAAGCAATCGTTATGTCAAAAACCATTAGAAAGATTTAGAGTTACACATTAAACTATCCACGATTGCCTCTAGCCCGCCCTTAAATCTTGTTAAATATTCAACATTTCAGAAAATGGCGGCTCTGCATCCGCCTTCGCTTTATATTAGGGCCATGACGATGCCGGTGATGATATATTTCATCTCCTGGAGTTTAATCTTATTGAACATCTTATAACGTTCGATATGTTGCAGGAAATTGCAGTCGTAAATATATTTTAGGCTCATTTTTGCGGAAAAATTTAATTTGTAGAAGAATTTTAACTGGAAAATTTATCAGATGTTATCATGCATTTTATGTATGGTACAAGAATAAGTGAATTGCTCATATTCTGAAAGTATTTGAGATGCAATGTTACGGAATTAATCTGATATAATTTTGAATTTCGCTGTTATAGAAATGATCAATTTTGAGGAAATCGTTTTAAATTAAGAACTTTAAGTTATTGTAATTGGCATCATTTGTAGGCAGATTCTTATGGAGCACTGAATGCCCTCTCATTGTCCCCATAAGAAGATATACCCCACAAATTATAACCTTGTGAAAAGGACAAATGAGAACTTATTACTACGAAAAGCTATAAAATGTATACAAATTTGAAGCATTTTTAGACATTTTACCAACACAATTTGTAAGTGATCCAAGAAATAATCTTTTCCGAGATCTAATATAACCGATATTAATGAAAGTATTTACTGATATGCAATATTACGGAATTAATCTAATATAATTTTGAATTTAGCTTTTATAGAAATCAATTGTGAGGAAATCGTTTTAAAATAATAACTTTAATTAAGTTTTTGTGGGTTGACATCAGTTATATAATGCAGATTCATAGCTTTCAATGTCACTATGGGAATATATACCCCGCAAATATATTGCGGAGTGAAATATATTTGAAGACCTTGTGAAAGGACAAAAACTTGTTACTACGAAAAATGTATACAAGTTGTATACAAATACGTATGTATACAAGTTGAAGCCTTTTAAGATATTTTACCCCAACGATTTGTAAATGATTCCAAAAAACACCATTTCTCCGAGACCTGATAGAGAATTAACGAGAGTCTATTTGCTTCCTCGGGTTGAAGTTTGATCTCAAAAAATACGACCAATTATCTCGCTCTGTGAGTAAGTAATCGGTGGTTATTTGCTAAATCCAAAATCCTTTGCGGTACAGGAAACAAACCTAATTTATGAAATCTGATCAAATATATATCTTGGGTTTCATCAAGATCTGAGAAAAACATTGTTCATTCCCTTCCCTCTCACATATGAGTTATTGTAGGAAACAGGAATTCTGAAGCGGTGGTACACATTACCAAAAAATGTTCAATTAAAGTGGGTTTCTGTTGAAAGGCAACTAAAGCCGAAATAGGATGAAATCAGGTTTTTGATTTTCTGGCATACTATGACAATTTTAAATATCCGGTGAAAATTCACCTTTAGTTTATTTATAAACCAACGTAAAGTAACTTAAATATTCTGCATTGGAAACAAGAAAAAATTAAGTTTTTTAAAATTAAATTTTTTTTTTATGAATATTATTTTCTGTAAGAAAGTTGAGTAATTTTTTAATTCATTTTTATCATAAAAATCCATTTTTCAAAAGGTATTAAATTCTATATTTAAATTTATTAGCAATGAGTTTTTATATTTAAAATTTTTCTATGTATTTCGTCTACAACGAAAAAGTGTTGCTTATGGGAAAATATATATATATATATTTTTTTTTGAAGTTTAAAAATATTTTCTTACCATTTTTATCAGTGGTCTCTTGATTAAGTATTTAGAGTTTTGAGTGTTTATGTTCTTTTACGAATGAAAGATAGTTAAAAGGACAGGATAAAATTAAAAAAAAAAAGCCATACGTATGAAAATAAAAATTTAAAATAATTATCATTTCCAAAGCAAAATTATTAGTTTTTATGTGATATTGTAAATTCAAAAGCTCAAATAAAATATAAAAATAAGTGAATTTAGGTGATGCAATGAAAATTATATAATTTTTCATTACATAATAGCACTATACGAATTTGCCACGTGAGCGCCATTATCATGTACCGGAATGGCAATATAAATAAATGAAATTCAGACAGAACAGTAGATCTATTCGAAAAAGAATAGCAATTATTTAAAACATTCCTACTCAAATCAGAAGGAAAATCTAGATTATATTCTTCTACAAAATCAACTCATCTATTTGAGACAGTATTATGTATGTTATGTACGTAAAATTGAATGAATATATATCCAATTATATGTTTATAAAAAATGACATTACAACTCTACATGTGTTCTTAAAATGAAATATAGTTTTTTCCCTATTTTTGTGAAGGAAAAAGATGTATTTATAATTCTGTTCCAAGAATCACATTCGATTGAACAAAATTAAAAAAAAAAATTCTTTCGATATATAGGCAACTCATGTTCCACATATTTTAGGTTTGACAAACTACACCGTCTGAATTTTCTATATGACATGAATTGTCAAAAAGGCTTGCCGAGGTATCTACCCAGAACATCATATAGAAGAATATCCGAAATATCATCAAGCAGCTAGTTGACTGTCAGCGCAAGACTCTCATAAACGTAGTCAAAATTGTCATCTGTCTCATCTTTTCTGAAAGTAGTAGTTGCAACAAATGCCTTTCAATGTATTATACATAAAGACTTCATTTAGAAAGAGATATTTCAAGAAAGATTAATTACTAACAATTCCATCTTGCCTTTGTCTACTTCTCTCTCTTATTATATCCTATTGAACCAGAACCGTCGAAACCCAATGTCCCTGATATTCCGTTCAAACAAAAGTTTGCTAGATTCAACTAATCTGGAAAAATATTGTTCTGCCTACACTGTGAAGATACTATACGGAAAATCATCATACAATGTGTGTCAATGTACAAATGAGCTGATCTAACATAAAAAGGCATGATTTTACAAACAGAATTGATTTTTTTTTAGGTCACAAGTAGGTCACATTAATTAAAATGCTATTCTCAAATGTTTCACTAGTTTGTCAATATTATTATGAATTTATTTCCGAAATTCAATATTATAATAGTTTGTAAGTAATAGTAAAATTTATTTACTAGTTTCATTATTTAAAAAAAGCCTTGTTTATTAATTGTCATCTTTAATTCGTAATTTTTTTCAAAAACTAAATTGAAAGTTTAGATTAAAGGTTGAGAAAAAACTTCTAATTATAGTTAATATTTTATAATAAGGTATTAACTTATTATTATGAATAACAAATTTATCTTTACTGTTTTCAAGACTGTACGACATAGAAGTCAAACCGATAAATAAAATGAAATACAATTTTGTAGGCATAATCTTTTTTAATCTTAAGAGCTTTCTGTTTAATTACATCTTAATAGTTTTAGCATTTTTTTTTAGAATTCATTTTTCGAAAATTGAGTACAATAATAGAAACTAAATTAAATAATTGTAAATTAATTTAATGTTATGATTTATTTTCTTCTGAACTTAAAAAACAAATCGTATTACTTACCAAATTCAATATTTTGAGTTTATTAAAAGGCTTTTTTTAAATAGTACTGTCAAATATTTCAATAGAAAGTTAAAATATTACTAATGTTATAAAAATTACTATCATAGTAAATAAATACTGCTACGTTCTATCAATTCTTAAAAATAACTGTACTGTCAATGTTACTTATAATTAGATTTGCCCTTTAATTCATAATAAACAATAGAAGTAAAACAATTTTGTCACAAATTCACATAGTTAAGAAACTGACGTTACTACAATTTTTAAAAGTTATTACTCATATTATATAAATATCTATTACATGTTAAATTAACACTTTTCGACAAATACAAGTAATAGTATGATTAAAATACTTTATTCACATATAGAATTATCCTTTAATTCATGATATTTATCAATAACTAAAGGGCATGACTAAGAAATTGATGTCAAAAATTGAGGGAATAAACAAACTGTTGTTGCTTAAATTTGAAGTGTTATTAAGGGTTATTAGGTAATATTCGAATTACTATTACTTTAACAGCACCGCTAACTTCGTTTTATTAACACATGTTAATTGTCAAAAGTAACAATACTGTTAATAAGCATTGTTTACCATATTCATATTCTAGATCAATAATTAAATGGCAAAACTATAGAACTGTAGTGTCTCAAACTGCTATGATTAACAAACTGTTGTAGTTACCAATTCAACATTTTACTGACATTCTACAATGCAATATTACATAAATAGTTCTGTTAATTGAGTTATCATATAATTGTTAATAAAAACAAAACTGAGGAAATTTATTATCAGCAGAATTATGCCTTAATTTATAATCATTATCAATAACAAATATGTCTTTAATTCTTTGAAGATGATTTTACATAATAGCTAACTATCTTAGCAATACATATAGCAAGTTATCTTAACAGTGCCACGCCTATAATCGTTGGCAATTACAATAACAACCTCGCAGGGGCACATCTGCGTAAGCCCAAACCCAACAACCTGCATTCTCCAAAATGGGTTTTAGGCCAAAATTTCAATACAAATTTAAAATATTTTTACTGCTAACAACATGACACGTTCTAATAAGGTAGTATCGATGCTATTTTTATTTTTATCCTTTGATTCATAATCAACAATAGAAGTAAAACAATTTTGTCAGAAATTCACTTAATTAAGAAATTGACGTTCTACAAATTTTAAAAGTTATTACTCATTATTATGTAAATATTTATTAAATGTTAAATTTACACTTTTGGAAAAATACAAGGAATAATATGATTAAAATATTTTATTCATGTATGGAATTATCCTTTAATTGCTGTTGCTAAAATGTGAAGTGTTATTAAAGCTATTATTCTAATTACTATTACGTTAACATCACCGCTAATTTCATTTTATTAACACATGATATTTGTTAAAACAATATTGAGAAGCATTGTTTACCAATATAATCCATGATCTATATAAATAAAGAGCTGAATTAAAAATTGTTAATCATAGCAGTTTGAGACACTTCAAAGTGTTGTTACTACAAATTTAAAACTTTTTGCTGCTATTCTACAGTCCACTATTGCATAAATAGTTCTATTAACTGAGTTATCATTATGTAATAATTGTAAAAAATAGAAAGTTATAAAAATTATTTATCAGTAGAATTATGCCTGAATTTACGATTACTATCAATAACAGAACAAATACGTCTTTAAATAACTCCTTGAAGATAATTTTATATAATAGCTAACTATCTTAACATTACATGTCGCAAATTATCTAAACAGTGCGACGCCCATAATCATGGACAATTACAATATCAACCTCGTAGGGACACAGCTGCATAAGCCAAACCTATAGATAAAACCACCCAAACCCAACATCTCCAAAATGGGTTTTAGAGGCCGAGGCAAATCCATTCCGCCTGCGACAACCAATATCTCCCAGTGATTCCTAGGGATTTGCCTAAGAAAATCCATTCGTTGTTTGTCGTGTAAGACCTTTGGCGTCAGCAGACAGGCCTCCCCGTGCTGCTGATGTGGCATGAGCAAGTCGCTGGGATGTTTACCGAATCTGCCAGCTTCCACATTTGTCTTCCGTTCGACTGTTCCTTCCTTCCGGGAAGGGAAGGATGGATGACGGACAGTGCCACAGATAGTGGTACGGTCGAGGTCGACCACCAATTATACGTCAGTGTGCTTCCATCCGACATCAAGACACTGCTCTGACCTTTCGAGTGTTGTTGGAGAGAGGGTAGTGCAAAGCGTGGCTTGTTTCTTGTGAGTGAATACTGTTTTCCAAAAAGCAGTAAGTTCCTTGTTTAAATATGCGTAGACTATATAGTAATTTGGTTTCAATTAAATTAATATTTTAATCTTGTATTTAATTTTAACAAGTTATTTCATTATTAATTAAAGTTTTAAATTAATTCATTATTTCATTTTCACATGATTAATTTCATTTTAAATTCATTCCATTTTTATAAAAATTTCATTTTTAATAAAAATGAAATTTTATTAAAAACAAATTTATTAAGTAATTATTAAAAATTAGTTTATTTGACATTTATTATGATTAAATATTTAGATTGTTTCTTATTTATTACAAGCGGGATTTTTCCTCAATAAATTACATTAAATAAGAAAATGGAATAATTAATTCAACAGTTTTCGGTTAAATTAATGATTTTTCATTTTCTTATTTAATCTTGATTATTGCTTATGCTTGTTATTGTGTCAGGGTGAATAGTATTTTCCAAAGTAGGAGAGTTGGAGTTTCTTGTTTTAATATGTATATCTGAAGAAGAATTTTTTTTTCAGAGTTTAAAATTTTTAAATTGTTTCACATTTAGCGCAAAGCAGTGTTTTTTTCCTCCATAATTTACATTGAATAAGAAAAAGACAAATCATTAATTCAACCTAAGATCATACAAAACATGCTTGTGATTTGTTATTGTAAACAGGGTGAAGTGTGTTTTCCATAAAGCTCTAGTTGTAGCTCCTTGTTTTAATAAGCACATCTGAAGATAACTATATAGTATCTTGTTTTTGGAGATTAAAATAGTTAAATTTTTTTCATATTTATAATAGAAGATGGCATTTTCATTAAATAAGGCGAGATAAAAACCATTAATTCAGCTGAAAATCATACAAAAGCGTGCTTGCTTGTTGCGAGTTGTATGAATAGTGATTTTAAAAGGGTGAGTTGATGTTTCTTGTTTTAATACGCGCAACTGAACATAACTATATAGTAGCTTGTTTTTAGAGATTACAAATAGGAAAAAATTTAATTATTTTAATAGAACAAGATTTTTTCATCAATAATTTTCATTAAATAAGGAAAAGAAAAAAACTTTTAATTCAATCATAAATCGTACAAAAGCGTGCTTGTTGTTGTTGGCTTTGTGAATAGTGCTTTTAAAAGGGTGATATGAAGCTTGTTCTAATATGCCCATTTGAAGAAGGTGATTATATAATTGTTTGATACAGAGATTAGACTATTTAAAATTTTTCTTATTTATTTGAAAATGAATTCGTTTTCAACGATTTACATTAAATACGGCGAAAAAAAAAATCAAACAACAGTTTTTAAGAATATTGTGTATGTCAATATTTACAAGGAATTAAAAAAAAAATCAGACATTTAAGCTTTTATGATTATGGAAAATAATTTTTTTTTAATATATGATGATAATATCAACAAAGTTTCAACTATGCTTAAAACATGAAACACGTAATCTATTTCATGCATAATTATTTTCTAAAGGAAGCAAATGTATTTTACGAAGAGTATACTGTAACAACTTAAATTCATTTTATTGTATAATCCATAAAAAAAATAGTAAATAACTTTAAAATTATTCATTTTTTATTATTGAATATTTAAAAAATATTGAAGTATAATTTTTAATTATATCTAAAATGTTAGAGACTAATGGCCGAAGATAAAAATTTGATTATAATTGTTCAAAAAAAATTTTTTTTTTAAGAAGGAAATATTTTGTAATGTAACTGATTTTCTGATTAAAATTTGAATGAAAAAAGCTTTTCAAAAATTATGATCTTAAACTCAGTGGAAAAATTATGTTAATTTGATAATTTATTTTAAGTAAAATATATTTAATTGTAAATAATATTTATTAGCTTTAAATTCCAGTATATTCAATGCTACTAAATATCTATTAAATGGTCGGTACAATTATAAACAATGAGATATAGCTAAAATTAATTAATACTTCGTTTATATAGAAAATAACTTGATGCATTAATAAATTCCGTTTATTCAATGCTTTAATAATTAACAATGAAATTCTTGTCAAAGTTGAACTAATTTTGTATTAAAAAAAAAGAATAAACTTGACGTTTTTAAATTTTAAAAAGTTGTTAAACGTTTAAAAACGTTTTAATTTTAAAGTTGATCCGTCAATAATTTTATATACTTAATTCAATTTTTTTAATATTTAGTAGATTATGAGTAATTTGTGTTGACGTAAACAAGTCAATCATGCCAATGATACATCATAACGATTATGAAAAGAAATTGTGAATATTTAAATTTATGATATTTTCCTTTTGAAATAAACAAATGCTACTGATATATATTTAAAAAAAATTTTAATAGAAAATAATAAAGTTATTTTAAAGGAGTGGCAAAAGAAATTTAGCATAAATCAAATTATTGGCATAGCACTTGGCACCATTAGAAAAAACAGATGA
>BPLQ01002207.1:175641-188746 GCA_021605075.1 Caerostris darwini | reverse complement strand
GAAGAATTTTGATTTAATATATATATATATATGTATATATATACATATATAATAAATCAAAATTTGTGTCAGTGTACATGGAAATGTGAAGAGTGCTTCTTGATATGACAACGCCATATATTAAGGAAACAAATAATAAATGAATAAAATCATAAAAAACTGGTAAAATAGCTGCTGAATTTCATTCATTTCAAATCCTGCTTAGTAAAATTCCTCATTAAATATATTACATATGGACTAGCCACAAAAGCAACAATACATTCCAGTAGGATTTTGAAACTGATCATCAATTTAGAAATATTTGAATGACATCAAAGAACATACTTAAATGTTTACCAAAACTGGTGAAAGAATAAGAATTACAAGTATCATCACTTCCATGTGTTGACAAGCGTGTTCCTGTAGTATACAAAGAATCACATCTATCATTGAAAACATAATGAATTTTTAAGAAAAAAAAAGTGAAATAAAACATGCAATCTAATATTAATCGTGGGAAATCGACCCTATGAGCAAGTAAATAAACAAATAGCCTGTTTTTCCAACTGTACTTTTGCCATAAACAATACAGTTGTTGTCATTAACAAGACTGAATTTTTTCCCAAACGCAGTATTTCTTTTCACACGCACATATAGAAAGAGAAGCGAAAAAAATCCCTATGGCGTGATAAAAATCATTACATCGAAGATTAGTTGGAAGCATTTAATCTGTTTATTTCACCATCTTTTATCGTTTTCCATTTATTCCACTGATAGAAATCGAACGTGTGGGTGATGGGATTGTTGAAAAGATTGATTTGCAGTTAACAAAAAGGGACAGTTGGTAAATAACAATCTTTTCACAATATCTTTTTCCCAAGCATTGAGCGCATTGCAAAAATTACATTGCAATCTTAAGTTCAATTATCGAAAAATAAATTGAAATAACCTAATAACACATATAATAATGGATGATTAAAAATCATTTTCGGTTCTGTTTATTTTTCCTAATGAAATAAATTTTGAACGAAATGAAAATAAATATTTAATCATTCATTTATAATTTTACATATGGAATTAAAGATTTTTTCTAATGAAATAAATTTTTGGCGAAATAAAAAATAAATATTTAATTATAATGTTACAGATGGGATTAAAAATTAAAGGTAAATAATTGCAATTTTTCAAATATAGAAAAAAAATATACATACATATTTGGAAATGAAATGTCAATTTCATACGATTATTTGTACTGAAGATTGTTTACTTGTATTTAATTATTATTTATTCAAATTATTTGTATTTGATTGCAGCTGACGATAAAATTACTTGTAAATATTTGTTCCCTTATGGATTTCTGCGTAAAAATTAATTTTCTACATTAGCTATAAAAATATTGGCTACGATAGCAACCAGTGCTTACCTTTATACTATTATTACCTTTTTATTATTGAAAAATAAATTGAAATACTTTCAGAAAAAATGATGATTAAAAGTTGTTTTAGGTTGTGTTTATATTTTCCTAATGAAATAATAAAGCACAAAATGTTGACGAAATAGAAATAAATATATAATTATTTATTTATAATTTTAGAGATGGGTTTAAAAATTAAAGGTAAATAATTGCATATTTCCAGTACGGAAAAATTAAATTTATCAAATATGGAAAACAAATATTCGTATATATACTATTGTGTCCAAAAAGTAAGACCAATTTTCAATTCAAAATTCCCGGGTTTATGCAATTTCAATTTTGTTTTCTTTTTTAGGTTGCTGGCACTGTCCTTGACATTTGTGTGAAAATTGACGTCAAAATATTCATTAGTGTTTGAATTACGCTTGGCTTTGTGAGACGCTAAAACTGATTCCGGCGATTTTTGAAATGTCGGAATGAATTGAGCAAAGAACTTGCATTCAATTTTGTTTGCGGAATGAATATTCGTGTGCGGAAACGTATAGAATGTTACAGAAGGCATTCGGTGAGCAAACTATATCGGAAAGAAATGTTTACAAAATAAATATTTAATTATTTATTTACAATTTTACAGGTGGGATTAAAAATTAAAGGGAAATAATTGCATCTTTCCTGTAGGAAAAAAAGTAATTCATCACTATGGGAAAAAAAATCTATACGTACACATTTGGAAATGAAATGTCAGTTTCATAGAATTATTTGTACTGCTGAATTATTTGTATTTGAATTTAGTTATTTAGACTTTAGTTATTTATTTATTCAGATTATTTGTTCTTGGTTGCTGCTGCTGATGAAATTACTTGTAAATATTTGTTCCTTTGTGGATTTCTGCGAAAAAATTAATTTTCTAAATTACCCGTAAAATTATGGGATTGTTGAAAATATTGATTTGTAGTTAACAAAAAAAGGACAGTTGGTAAGTAACAATCATTTCACAATATCTTTTTCCCAAGCATTGAGCGCATTGCAAAAATTACATTGCAATCCTAAGTTAAATTATTGGGAAATAAATTTAAATATTATCAGAATAAAGGATGATTAAAAATCATTTTTGGTTCTGTTTATTCTTCCTAATGAAATAAATTTTATACAAAATAAAAAATAAATATTTAATTATTTATTTATAATTTTACAAATAGGATTAAAGATTAAAGGTAAATAATTGCAATTTTTCAAATATAGAAAAAAAATATACATACATATTCGGAAATGAAATGTCAATTTCATAGGATTATTTGTACTGAAGATTGTTTACTTGTTATTTATTTATTCAGATTATTTGTGCTTGATTGCAGCTGATGATAAAATTACTTGTAAATATTTGTTTCTTTATGGATTTCTGCAAAAAAATTAATTTCTACATTGTCTATAAAAATATTGACTATGATAGCAACCAGTGCTTACTTTTATACTTAGATTTTTTTTAAATTATTGAAAAATAAACTGAAATACTATCAGAATAAATGATGGTTAAAAGTTGTTTTAGGTTTTGTTTATGTTTTCCTAATGAAAAAAAGGAAAAAATTAAATTTTGAGAAAATAAAAATAAATATTTAATTATTTATTTATAATTTTATAGATGGGATTAAAAATTAAAGGAAAATAATTGCATCTTTCCAGCAGGGAAAAGTTAAATGTATCAAATATGGGAAAAAAAAAAAATCTATACATACATATTTGGAAAAGAAATATTAATTTCGTAGGATTATTTGTACTGAAGATTGATTATTTGTATTTAGTTAGTACTTTAGTTATTTATTTATTTAGATTATTTTTACTTTGTTGCAGCTGTTGATAAAATTACTTGTAAATATTTGTTCCTTTATGGATCTGGATAGTCTCCTCGAAAATAACCTTTTTTCTAAATTATTCATAAAAATATTGACTATGATAGCAATCAGTGATAATTTTTATCTATATGCTTATTTTTATACTTTTTCTTTTTATATTTTCAAGTAAGATTAATTATTATTCTGATTTTTAATATGATAAAAAACATCTACCCCACATCTTAATGTGTCCATCAAAATAAATAATTATTTTCATCCACATTATGTTTCAACAATCTTTTCTTGATAGGAAATACAGGAATCAATTTTTATGTGATGTGTTCGATACATTACCATATAAAATCATTTCTTATCCCACTTGGTAGACAGCAACATCTAGACCAAGCCCAAGAACCCGTGTGATCTCATGAAAGGAGGGAAAAGGGGGAGGTAGCTTTTTTTGTGATGGAGCATCCGTAGATAGAAGCTGAATTGGTCCGTGATGCTGACTTTTCATGGGGGTAGGGCTGTTAGCCCTAAGCTCTATAGTCCTATTAGACCTGAATTTACGGTTTAAAGTGGATTCCGAAAAACTACAAGTATGTCTGTCACCGCCAAGACTCGAACTCAAAATCTGTGACAACTAGAGCCAGAACGCTAGTCACTAGGCCATCATGTCCTATATAAAATATTATTTATTTATTGAAACAATTCTTGCTTATCTAGAATTGACATTCTTTATTATTTTAACGTTAAATATAAACGAACCTATGAAACGCATCACATTGATGTTACTTAAAATCATTAGCATCTCGAAATTATTACGTTTTATTTGGCTACGTGGAAAGGAAAAAATATGCATTTTTAATTAATAAATTAATGAGCCGTACATAATTAAGCGTCAGTAGTTGTTGACAATACAAGATATTTTATATTTGGTCAAACGAAAACATTTCCAGATAATAAGGTCTTAAGTAGCCATATATTTTTGTCGATTTATCTTTTATTTTGTATGTCAGATGAAACTTGTTTAATTTTATGATAAACATAATGCAATAATTTGATTTTATTTAACGTATTTCTCATTATTAACATCATTTTAATTTTTATTTTACTATTAAGAATTATTACTGAAATGCTCTGTGCCAATCATATGACTTGTTGATAATGTAATAATTTATTTTAATTCCCTGTTGTTGATAATGTATTAATTTATTTTAATTCCCTGCTGATGATAATGTAATATCCATTTGTAATTTCCTGCTGATGATAATGTAATATCCTACTGTAATTTCCTGCTGATGATAATGTAATATCCTATTGTAATTTCCTGACGATACCGTAGCGAGATTCAGCATGCAAAAACCGTTGTCATGGCGTCAGTCATTTCAACTTTTGATACTCCCTTCCCCCCCCTTCCCCCAGTTTGGAAAAAACAACCCCAGGGTCGGCATTTGGGTGTCAGGGATAGGACATCTGGGTCGACATCTGAGAATGAGAATGCAAAAACAGTTGCCCTCTCCTTAGCTAGTTAAACATTTGGTACCCCCACAATTTGACGAGCATCCCCAGGGTCGGCAACTGGGACTTGGAGATAGGACATCTGGGGTTCAGGGATAGGAGATCTGAGACTTACTGTGCAAAAAAAAAAGTTTTCACCTAAGCCGATTGGACTTCTTAGCACCCTCGGAATTAGGAATGAGCAACCCCCAGGGTTGGTATCTGAGATATTCTCTCTTCCTCGGATTCAGGGCTTGGACATTAGCGAAATTTAGGGTCAGTATTTGAGACACATAATCTAAAAGAAGCTGTCATCACCTGAAGTTGGTTGAATTTCTTGGTCGAAATTCAGAACGAGCAATCCCAGGGTATCTGGTATTCAGGGTCGACATCTGACATTGACAATGCAGAAACAGTTCTCACCTCCTTAGCTAATTAAGCATTTGGTACCCCCACAATTTGACGAGCATCCCCAGAGTTGGCAACTGGGACTCAGGAATAGGACATTTGAGACTTACCGTGCGAAAAAAAAAATTTCACCTCAGTAGATTGGACTTCTTAGTGCCCACGGAATTAGAAATGAGTATCTCCAGGATTGGCAACTGGGATGTTCGTTCTCAACCTCCTTTCTTCTTAACGAACCAGAAGACAGTACATTTCTGTAACGAATTTATCGTCCCCATCCCATCGTAGATACAATTACTACTACTACTACTACTAGACCACACCACACAACATCATTGTGCCTAGAGCTGAGTTGTCCCTTTTACAATTTGGGAATGATGTAGATGAGAAGATATCTAATTGGGTTATGTGACGCTCTATGGTCATATAAGACCGGGACCTACGGCTTAAAGTGTATTCAGAACCATTACAAACATCCATGACACCGCCGGTACACGAACCCGAAACCTGTGGTACAGAGCGTAAGAGTGCTAGCCACTCGGCCATCAAATCCCCATTATAGAAACTGGAGCATTTATTCGTTTCCACGTACTGGGTTTTAAATCGGGCCTTTTGAAATTTAAGAACAGCTTTATCCACTAGACCACCCCAGCCGAATTATTTTCATGTATTTAAAATCTAAATCATATACAGTTTGAGATGTATTTTATTATGTATTCAACACATGTTTTTCTCAATTACTATAAGTTCCCTTCAGCGAAGGATATCCGATCGTAAAAAACATGTTAAGTAGAAACACCACATAATATTAATCAGATCCGATACATATAAAAAAATAATCCTCCAGTGTGCCACAATAAAACGGGTCGAAGAAAATAACACGCGAGGCGAGAATTTGCTGCTGACAAAAGAGACAGGTGGAGAATTGGCTTTGTTCCAATATGTCACGTTTCTCCGCGTATTTTTATCTGATAAAAAAATAGGAGAGGAAATGTAATTTTTAAAATAAAAAACGATGCGAATAAAAAAATCATTGTTATCTAAAATGGGTGCATACTGCATAGTGTTGTTACACTGGTGCCATTTGTCGCATGTGTGAATTTATTTCTATACACGCATTGAAGAAAGGAATTGGATCTTGCTGTTTCAACATTTTATTATGATAATGTACAATGCTACAAACGAATCAATTTATCCATTTGTAGCTATTATTAATGAAAATATTTAATCGATAAAATTTTTACTTAATCTATTTCTTCTATAGATGAATATGAACCGATCTCCCTTTTCTTTTTGTTTGCAGTTTATCCAATTAGTCTTCCTGAAAGTTTGAAATTACAATTAATGTAGTCTTACTGTCTATGCTTCACAATTTTGACTTTCCATCAATTTAATGATCGTCAATCTCCACTGCAGGATGAATCTCAAACAATTCAATTTAGAAAAAGTTCATCTAACAAATCTAGCCTTAAATAGATGGTGTTTCTTTTTTTTTTCTATCTTTATACCATCTTTTGTATAATCCTATTTTGTCCGTGTATAACTATTATTATTTAATTGATGAAATTCTTGCTTAATTGACAGCTTAATATGAACCAGTGTCTTCTATAAGTTTGCCAGTTCGATGCTGTCAAAAATTAGTGCTAGTGAGATTCTTTGAGAATTGTTAGCGTATTGAAATTTTATGAAATGCCCAATTAAATCCTGCATCAAAGAAGCAGCCAAATCATCAAACAATCCTAAAAGTATCTTCAAAAAATCATTAGGAATCATAAAAGAATCTTCAAAGATTCATTAGGAATCCTTACGAACCATCATAGAATCATTATGAATCCTTACGAATCATGGGAGAATCATGGGAGAATCATTAAAAATCATTAAAGAATCAGTTTCTAGGTATTAAAATTTGAATCCTTACTCATTTCAGGATACAGCTTCTTCATTTATAGTTTGTTTAATACTTTCAGAAGTTCTTTAAACTTAATGAAGTTAATTAAGTATGCAAATTTTAACTTTTTGATTTTGATTATCATCTTCTTAAAACGTTATGCAATCCCGTTTGCCATAAATATATCTCAATGAAGTCTTTACACAGGCAACTGCAAATAAATCCTAGATATTAAATTTAATAATTCCTATTTACTTTATAGTCTGGCAGATATCGAAATTGCTTGTTAACATCAAATAGTTCCTCGCCAAGATCGATTTCAGCGGCGTGCTCCTGAAAGACCGATCGCATAAAGGCTTCTTCAAAGCCGTCGCTTTCAGTAGCAGGAACCCTTCATTATAAAACCCATAAAACTAATTATCCGTACAACGCCGCTGAAGAAATTAGCTTCTCCTGCGAAAGTTTATCTCTAATTGGTTCAGTAAGGTTACTCGCTGTTCATTCAACTGTCGTGGCAATGTAATCAATTTTCAGTTAGTTCCTCCATGAAGGAACATACATCTTTTCTGGTGGAAGGGGTTTTCAAAATGCGCCATGCCTTCATTCTACCAACCCAGTTTCGTTCGATTTATTCAACATTATGGGATTAAATGCCATTGCGGAATATATATAAATGCCTTAATTCTTTCCAAATAATTCCAAATGAAGTTAGTATAAGTTTGCCGGTGCAATTTAATCTAAAAATTAGCGTTAGTGAGAATATTTGAGCATCGAAATATATTGAAATTTTATGATGTGTCCAGTTAAATCTAAGACAATTAAATCCTGCATCAAAGAATCAAATAAATCATCAATGAATCATTAAGAATCACAAAAGAATCATTAAGAATCACCAAAGTATCATTAAGAATCACAAAAGAATCATTAAAAATCATAAATAAATCATTGAGAATCCTCAAAGAATCATAAAAAAATCAGTAAGAATCATCAAGGAATCCTTAAATATCATAAAAGAATCATCAATGAATCAATAAGACTCATTAAAGAACCATAAAAGAATAATTGAGAATCATCAAAGAATCAGTTTCTAATATTAAAATTAGAATTCTTGCTCAATTCAGGATACAGTTTCTTCATTTATAGTTTGTTTAATACTTTAGGGAAGTTATTTAAACTTAATGAAGTAATTAAGTATGCAAATTTCTACTTTTACCGTTCAAGTATTATTTTGATTATCCTCTTCTTAATACGTTATGCATAAATATCTATCAATGAAGTCTTTACACATGCAACTGCAAATAAATCCCAGATATTAAATTTAATAATTCCTATTTACTTTACAGTTTGGCAGATATCGAAATTGCTTGTTAACATCAAATAGTTCCTTGCGAAGATCGATTTCAACTCCTGAAAGAACGACTTCATCAAAGCCGTCGCTTTCAGTGCCAGGAACCCTTCATTATAAAACCCATAAAACTAATTATCCGTACAACGCCGCTGAAGAAATTAGCTTCTCCTGCGAAAGTTTATCTCTAATTGGTTCAGTAAGGTTACTCGCTGTTCATTCAACTGTCGTGGCAATGTAATCAATTTTCAGTTAGTCTCTCCATGACGGAACATACATCTTTTCTGGTGGAAGGGGTTTTCAAAATGCGCCATGCCTTCCTTCCATCCACCAGCCCAGTTTTGTTCGATTTATTCAACATTACTGGATTAAATGCCGTTGCAGATGTATGTATATAAAAGCACCAAGAAAAGGTTCTATCACCCCACACCTCCGAGTTCAATTCGAACATCGTTCCATTTGTAAATTTAGAACGTTCGCATCGATTTTTCAATCAAGCTCCTTGTTTCTGCGTTGTCGTCTGACAAGAAGAAAACTAGGAAGGTAGGGGGGCGAAGAGTAATTCATTTTTCACCCCCTTCCCCAACCCCCTTCATATTCCAGGAGACATGGGGAATGAGAAAGATGGATCACCCCTATATACAACGCCCCCCATATGCTTTTATTTCCCTGAGTTTCCCCTTTAATGATATCGAATGACACAAAAGGGGACTGAAAGGGGGGTGGGGGGTTGAATGCCAGCTTTTAATCGCCCCCTACCCCCTACACACACCTCTCGTCTTTTCTCTCAGCAGACGAGATCTTTGGGGTGTAGAGGATGCTCTTTAGATCGCACTTTTGGGTCGAAAGGGAGATGCCGGGATTTAATTCCCGTTATGCTCTGAATGGCCTCTGTGCAGGAAACTCAGAATGAGGTGTGAATGGCCAATAGGCGGAATGGCAAATGGCGTGGTGGTATACGGGGGGATGGGCCCATCGGTGGTGGGGTGTTTTAAAGATATTAAAAAAAAAGTAACAAGCGATTTTGGTTGAGTGGCGACAGGGAGGGTTCGAAAATTGGAACGTTTTGTGCTTTAGTGATGGGGGCGGATGCCAAACGTTTTCGAGATTATCAAACGCAGAAAATGGGATATAGATGTCGGATGGATACTTATCGTGGTAGAATTGAGTAAAATGGCAGAAGGTTATGCTGTAGTTGGGAGCTTTATGTGGTTTTATTATTCACATTGTGGCAGTTTTAGAAAATATAAAAGTCCTTAATGATGTACCAAAAAAATTAGTTTCAAACTGGTTTCGTAATGAGATTCTGGATGCTGGTGTTTATGACTTTTTAATTCATATTACCGACTTTGTATCTAATGTCACAATCTTTGGTGCAAGAGCTATTGCGACAAAGTTAATTTGTTTAGATTCCTGTTAATGGATCTCCCATTTTATATATGGATCTCCATATTGCTGTCATTAAATTTGTTGCCATATCTCAAACTGAATTATTAATATATCTTCTGCATTGGAGCAATAACCCATGGTGAGCAAGGCCATCTACCTACTTACAGATTTCGATACAGGAAATGTTTTGCTTTTTTACAGGGGGGTAGGATTGTCAGTCTTCGCCCAACGCTCTATAGTCATATTAGACCAAGTGCACCTGATGGCCGAGTCGCTAGCGCTCTGGCGCTCGGTACTACAGATTTCGGGTTCGAATCCCGGAGGTACCATGGATGTTTGTAGTGGTTCGGAATCCACTAAAAGCCGTAGGTCCAAGTCTCATATAACCGTATAGCGTCACAGAACCTAATCAGACTTCTCGCCTACATCATTCCCATCTGTATAGGGACAGCTCAGCTCTAGGCACAATGGAGTGGTGTGGTGTGTGTGGTGTGGTGTGGTGTGGTGTGGTGTGGTGTAGTAGTAGTAGTACTAATAGTATCCCACCAAGTAGGTAGATTTCGAGACGGGAGATGTTTTGCTGTCTACGGGGTAGTTGTCAGAAAGGGAGATGCCGGGATTTAATTCTCGTTATGGTCTGAAACTCAGAATGAAGTGTCAATGGCCAATAGGCGGAATGTCAAATGGCGTGGAATACGAGAGGGGAGGGGGGGAAGCAGTTGGTGTGGGGTGTTTTAAAGATATTTAAAAAAAAGTAATAAGCGATTTTGGTTGAGTGGCGACAAAGGGAAGGCGAAAATTGGAACGTTTTGTGCTTAGTGATAGGGGCGGATGCCAAACATTTTTGAGATTATCAAACCCAGAAAATGGGATATAGATGTCGGATGGATACTTATCGTGGTAAAATTGAGTAAAATGGTAGAAGGTTATGCCGTAGTTGGGAGCTTTATTATATGTATAAGGGTTTTATTATACTTACTGTAACACTTTTAGAAAATATAAAAGTCCTTAATGATGTACCAAAAAAATTAGTTCCAAACTGGTTTCGTAATGAGATTCTAGATGTTGGTGTTTATAACTTTTTAATTCATATTACCGACTTTGTATCTAATGTCACAATCTTTGGTACGACAGCTATTGCAACAAAGTTAATTTGTTTAGGTTCTAGTTATGGCTCTCCAATTTTATAATATTTTGCTACCATTAAATTTGCGGACATATCTCAAACTGAAATATTAATACCTCATTAATATTTCTTCTTCATTCGAAGGCCGTCTGCCTAGCCCAACAAGCGGGTCTGATGGCTGAGTGGCTAGCGCTCTGGTGCTCGTTACCACAGGTTTTGGGTTCGAATCCCGGCGGAGCCATGGATGTTTGTAGGGGTTCAAAATCCATTTTTAGCCGTAGGTCCCGGTCTCCTATGACCGTAGAGCGTTACAGAGCCCAATCAGACTTCTCACCCACATCATTCTCAAACTGTAAAGGGACAAATGAGTTCTAGGCACAGTGATGTGGTGTGGTGAAATAGTAGTCATATTAGACCGGGACCTACGGTTTAAAGTAGATTCCGAACCACTACAAACATTCATGGCACTGTGGAGACTCGAACCCGAAATCTGTGGCACCGAGTATCTATTTGAGGTATCCGAGTACGAGTATCTCAAATAGCCAGAGAAATATATTTTAGAGGGGTAAAACCAAAGAAGTAGTCATAAAACCATCCAGACTACGTTTAGAAGAATGATTGCTGTATATTAAATCAACATACTATTTTAAATGATTTTAGTTAAATACCATTCAATTTCAAATGCGTAAAGGCAGAAACAATTTATTTATTCAATATTTTCATTTGAGGGCCTGAATGGCCGAGTGGCTAGCGCTCTGGCGCTCGGTACCACAAGTTTTGGGTTCGAGTCCCGGCGGTGCCATGTTTGTTTGTAGTGGTTCGGAATCCACTTTAAAAAGTAGGTCCCGGTCTAATAGGATCGTAGGGGACATTGTTCCTCCGCGTCCGTAGCTTATCTTCAAGTTACACGCGCCCCCTGGGTAATGCAAAGTGAGTACGTCTGTGCAGCACTTGCCTTAAGGCATCCAAGACGTCCATGTCTGTGTTTGCCAGCTGCATTAGAAAAAAAAATATTTTTTCATTTGATTTTTACCTACTTATATTTAAATCGATTTTTCTTTATTAAATTATTCACAGTAAGCGCTATCAAAATGCTGAAATTTGATCGAAATAATATTTTTATTTATACATTTCATTTATAAAAAAATTTAAATATTTAAATTATAATTTCTTATAAAAAATGTTTTTTCTTCATATGGTTTATATGTATAACTATTCAAATGTATTCAGATTGTCTCATGACTTTGATTTCATCATTAGCTTTATATTTTATTACGATGAAAATGATTTTTGTTAAATGATATATATAAATTATAAATATTTATATTCTCATTATTTGAGACAGAACATTTTCATTTATTTACAAAAAGCTTTTTTTTTTTCTTTTTTTTTTTTCTTCATTCTTATTCTCAATTTTATAACAAGTGATAAACTTTCAGAAATATTTGTTGTTGAATTTTCTTTTGGATAATTCAATGCATATTAATGAAAAAATATACGGAATAAATTTTAGATAAAAGTTTATATTGATTATTTTTTTCTTTTTAGTTTGGATCCGAATGAAAATTGGAAGAAAAGGGTGTTTTAGAATTTCCAACAGTAAGTACATAATTACTTTTTTTCTTTTATTGATATTAAGAAATTTTGCTTACAAAATTACTCACATCTTATTTTCTATTCACCAATAAATATTTTGCTTAATTATTTTTAAGAAAGTTAGATATTTAAGAATTCTACTCAATAAGCATATTAAAAATATAAACAGCTATTGGTATATAAGAATTCCTGCAACATTTAAATGCTGTAAAACAGAAAACTAAAAAAACATATTTTAAAAAACTTCCAGCATTTGTAATTTTCAGTACCAATATCTTTTAAATAAATTATATATAATAAGGATATTTTTAAATATTTTACTAAAGATATAATTTTGGTCTTTTTAAAAAAAGAAAAAGATCAATGGCACTTGTGTTCCACTTATGTACAGCCGACCACTCATGAAAAGGCATTGTTTTCCGTGAGAATATTTAGGGGTTACCCCGCAATTCTGTATCATTATGGAGAAAACCCAGAAAACTCCCACCTTTAGCCTGACAATTCATATAAGATGCTTTATACATATTGTCTCAATCGTCATTGAATCGTTATAGTCGTCTCGTCATTTCTGAAACAAGGCAGTAACTAAAAAAAGCCAGTTTATAAAAGACCTGAACATTCACATACTATACCT
>BPLQ01002207.1:155335-175631 GCA_021605075.1 Caerostris darwini | reverse complement strand
TTTATATTTGTGTATTATATGTATAATATATAGATTATATATAATAACTCGAAACGAGTTAATGAAGGTAAATCTATTGAATTAACTATGTTTAGTTGTCTTTCTTATCAGAAGATGTATAAATGTTGTTTTGGTAAGTGTATGACAAATTATAGAGAAAAAAAATATATAAAAATCAGAAAATACTTTTAAAAAAAACTGAAATCATTTACGAATTTTAATTTATATGAACATATTTTATCACATATTTCATCAACGGTACTTATGTAAATGTATAATGTTAAATGTATAATGTTAAATAAACATGTTAATATCATGGATGTTTTAAGTGGTTCGGAATTCACTTCAAACAGTAGATCCCAGTCTAATATGTGTTGGTAGAGGTTTCACACCTTGCTTTTTGTGATTAGTAGAAGTTTCGCATCACCCATTCAGTGACCGACAATAAACAGTTCAAAGAAGGCAGAGAACGCGTTGAAGACGAAGAGCCCTCTGGTCGACCACCAACCTCAACCGGCTAAGCTCACGTCCAAATAATTAAAGATTTGGGGCTTGCAAACAGTCGATGTACAATTAGAAACCTTGCTGGTAATATTGGAATTTCAAAAAGTTTGGTCAATTCCATTTTAAAAGATATTTTGGGCTTCAAAGGAGTCAAATTTCGATTGGTACCGAAAACACTGAGTTTTTTGGAAAAACATTGTTGCATTGAAATGTGTGAAACAATGCTTTCTGACTATCAGGACAAATTGAAATGCATCATAACTGGAGATGAAATTTAGATTCAGATCAGCAATGTTTTCCAATTATGCTACACAAATTTTGACTACTTTTTGTTAAAACTAGTTTGCCGTAAAAATGTTCATTCCCGTGTTCTTTTTAAGGAGTTAGTAGTATTTCGGGGTTTATTTATCTGTCCCACTCCGTTATAGATTGATTTCTGTGTACTTTATAAAGCTGAAAAATGTAATGAACAAATTAAAAACTATACATTACAAAAGTTTCTAAAAATTGCAGCTACTCTGATATACAAAAGTGAAAAAGAAAAATAAGCGTACAAACAACTCGGAAGTTGTTTTTTCTGTGGACCACCCAAATTTCGTCTAAATAATTTTCAGTAACATAATAATTTTTTAACGGATATCGATGCAACCATAGAGTTTTTTTAATTAATCATAATAAATGCATTAATTGATTAGTAAGTTTTTCTTAACTTTTCATCAACCTTTAAATAACCTTTTATATATTTTTGAATTAAGATTATTATAAGTTATAATTATGAATTTAGCCGTTTGAAATTTATACAAATAACTTAAAATGCTGAAATACTCTGTAGTTGAATGTAAAAAAAAAATGAATAAATTACCTTCTCTCATAAGTAAATCGCATTATATATAAAATTTATATAAAGCAGTAGGCAAATTAATCTATTGATTAGTTTGCTATTGCGAATATTTAACTATTAATTTTTCATCTCGTCCTTCGATATTATCTTAGCTCTTGAGAAGTAAGCAATGGATCAATCAACTAAGTCATGTATGAACTCTAAACTTTTGAATTTCATTTTAAAATGTATCATAAACAATCTTATCTTTATTGTTAAAAATAAACAGCAGATGTTTATAAAATTGCATGCGAGAAATAACGTAGACTACGATTAACATTTATTTATTAGGATAAATATCTTCTAGCCATTGAAAAAAACAAAACAATTTTATCTCAGTTTAATTGGCACTGAAATTTTTATATCAGTATATCATTGTTGTTCATTAAAATATTTTTATTCATAACTTTTAATCATGGTATTTTTTCACGCGAGTTTGTTAATCTAACACTCTGTATGCTTCTTCTTTTTCATTGGAGCAACAACCCCATGATGTCCAAGGCTGTCTGCCTACTGTCAGATTTAAAAACAGGAGATTTTATTTTTACGGAATAGGGTTGTCAGCCTTACGTCCAACAGTCAGCATTGTCTTATCAGTCATGATTTAGAAAATGGATTCGTCTGAAAAGCAAACCTGCGATTATTTATGCACGTGGGCAAGTGTTAATTCAATGTTATTAATTCAATGTTGAATATGCTCAGTGTTCTAGATCAGGGGTCTCCAAACTACGGCCCACGGGCCAAATCCGGCCCGCGACAGCGAATAGCTTATTGTTGCTGTAATAAATTGGAATAAAAAAAACACGGAATGTTAATAACTCGATTTTATTTATTTACTAGATAAAGCTTAATGACAAGCATAATATGCAGAAAGTTTAACTTAAACATAACAATTAACAAATGATTGAAATAAATTCCACTAACATTATAAATTAGTGAACATTCCGCGGTTACCCTCGGTAGTTATGTTGGGGTAAAGAGTATCGCATATGTATGTATATCAATGTTTGGAATGCATACATCCTGAATCCAACATATGATTTTTATCCTGAAAATTCCTCAGGAACGGAAAAGCTAAATGAACGCGAATGAAACCGCGGGGTACTCACTTGTAAAAAAATACTAATGAGATTTATGTAATTGTGATTTTTCACTGACAATAGTTTGTAGTTGTGGATCAATTTTACCACTAGATGTCGTCAAGTGTCACGGTCGTACCGATACACACAATAGTAATTGCAGTAATTGGACCAACGAATTTAGCAAGCGTACTCGGTGACTGAAATTACAGATAATGGCAGAAAAATTAAAACGGTTTTGGCCCTTGGTACTTACTGGAGTAACTGTATGGCCCTAAGGCTGGAAAGTTTGGAGACTCCTGATCTAGATGATAATTAAAATACTTCGAAAATGTGATAAAATAATGAAACTAACTAACTAAATCCCTGGCACTACTGGCCATATGGGACTATGACCGTCTGCCTACTGACAGATTCCAAATTGTAGATGTATTCTTTTTACAGGTTGAGGTTTTCAGCCCTACGGCCCAATGCTCTACAGTCATATTACACCGTACCTACGGTTTAAACCATTACAAACATCGGGATTCTAACCCGAAACTTGTGGCACGGAGTGCCAGAGCGACGTTGTATATTAGTAAGATCAAAAATTATGTCCTTTATTATTTATATTAAGGGCTCATTAGTAATTCGTTTTATCGATAAATAATTGCATTGCTGTGTATGACAGAAAGTATTTTTATAAAATTATGGGGTTTTTTTTATTAGAACTGTTTTTCCAATATACATACATTAATATTTTTTCACTTAAAAAAGCAGCTAGCAATATAATTATTTCAAAATTGAAGTTTTTTTCTGCTGGTAACAGACTTAATTGAGTTTGTGATCAAAATCAACAATGTTAAAATTCCTTGGAGCACTCCAACTAGATGTTTAGGCGTTATTCTCGATCACTATTTGACTTGACAACAACATTTATTGCATACTAAAACAAAATGTGGTACTGCTCTCCGTAAACTCTATTCTCTTATTAATAGAAATTCAACCATGATCAGGCATAATAAACTTCTTTGATATATTGCCATCCTTCGTCCTATCTTAACCTATGTTTGCCTTATTTGTCATTATGCGTCTAAATCTAATCTTAAAACTATTAAACCTTACAAAACAACTCTATCCGCCAAATAACCACTGCTAAATGGTTTACACGTAATTCTGATCTTATTAAAGCTATTAATAGTCCTTTTTTATTTGATTTTCTTAAACATATTTCCAGTAAATTCTTTAACACGCTTGATAACCACAACAATACAGCAATCCAGGAGATTGAATCAAATATTCCTAATAATGTTCTTAAACTGTCTCTTAAAATTTTACTTTTTAATGTTTCTGTAAATTGTTTTATGATTTTGTAAATATATACTGGACAATATTCAAATGTTTTCAGTTGTTTATTTTCTGTCATATCGGAGATGGAGCCCTCAGGGGCTAAATAGCTCAAAAATCTTAAACGTCAACAGTCAATATGATTTTTTGTTGTTTCAAATTTGCGGTTTATTAAAAAAACAAAAGAATTACTAATAAATCATTAACAACAATCTATATTTTAGGGAAAAAAATCAATATGCAAGATTTATATTGCTTGTACCTGGTATTTTTAAGGTTTATATTGCTGGTAGATTTATATTGCTTGTAATATATAGCTTGTACCTTGAATTATTGAATAATTATGTATTTATATATCTGCAAGATTATCTATATGGAATGAATTTCATAGTTTATTTTCTATGTTTTTGCAGAAATTTGTCATCCATCTTAGTTTAGGCACGTCAATTTAAGCGCAATTTGAAAATGATTTATTTTTTATTATTATAATTTTCAATTCTGGAAAAATGAGACAAACCCCAAAAGAAGAAAAATTATATCTAATCGAATTCTTACAGTATAGAATTACGCTTTTACGAAACATAGCTATTTACCAATTCTCGATGGGCTACTACGACTCACACTACTATCAGACGACTATAACATTCAACAGAAGCAATTCCTCATCTCCAGTACCATCTACTCCAAGACTGCCATATTCAGTCCTGGAGTATTGTCATTTGGAGGTCAAAGAGCATCTTGAATTATAGAATAAATGAATTTCAAAGTTTATTTTCTATGATTTTGTAGAAATTTGTAACAAAATGCAAATTGTCATCCATGTTAGTTCAGGCATGTTAATTTAAATGCAATTTGATATGGCTATTCTTTTCTATTCTGGAAAAAGGAGATAAACCTTAAAAAAGAAAAAATATATCTAATCGAATCCTTACAGAATAGAATTACGCTTTTACGAAACATAGCTATTTACCAATTCTCGATGGGCTACTAGATTCCCACACGGCTTTAATATTCAACAGAACCAATTCCTCAACTCCAGTACCATCCATTCCTTGACTGCCATATTCAGTCCTGGAGTATTGTCATTTGGAGGTCAAAGAGCATCTTGAATTATTTTATATATTTATATATCTACAAGATTATCTACATGGAATGAATTTCAATGTTTATTTTCTATAATTTTGCAGAAGTTTGCAACAAAGTGCAAAATGTCGTCCATGTCAGTTTAGGCATGTCAATTTAAATCTAATTTGATATGGCTATTCTTTTCTATTTTGGAAAAATGAGATAAACCCTAACAAGCAATATCAAAAAAAAAATTTTAAGTAAATTCCAATTTTTTTTTCACTTGCAGAAAGTCCTTTATAAATAATTTTCATTCATTTTTTTAAGTTTATCTGGCGCCATCAATTGGTAGATACATGCAAGTTAAATCTAAAAAAAACCCAAAATTAGTTAATTAAATTTAATTACTGAATTAATGTTTGAAAAAACTGTATTAACATCAAGCATCATCCACTACAAGTTCAAGAAAAAATTTATTTGAACTTGAGAGGATGAATAAAAAGTATTTTATTAACGATTGAAAATTTGAACAGAATATATAGAGGGAGAGTGTGAGCTAATAGAAGGAATTGAAAAAAGAAAAATATATCTAATCGAATTCTTACAGCATACAATTACGCTTTTACGAAACATAGCTATTTACCAATTCTCGATGGGCTACTAGATTTCCACACCACTATAATATTCAACAGAAGCAATTCCTCATTTCCAGTGCCATCTACTTCAAGACTGCCATATTCAGTCCTGGAGTATTGTCATTTGGAGGTCAAAGATCATCTTGAATCCTCCTACAGCTTGGCTTTATGGGCCATGATTTGTTGGCTGACCAAATATCATTCCATGATAAAGCACACTCATCGCAAAATGCGTTGAAGTGTAATGTTTAATCCAGGCAGCCTGCTGGAGATGGTTCCGTTTTGCAGGTCCTGGACTATTTTATGGATCGCTAGTTGCTATAGAAACGAGAACTCCTTCCATGATTAATCACCTAGCCTTCCAAAACTGGGGAGGGACGCAGATAGAACGGGGAAAAGGGGGGAGGGGGACGTATCTACAACCGCCTACCCTTGCCCGTATTTGCAATGTCGCTTTTTGAGAATAATCGATTACACCGTATTCGATATTCATATATATGTGATCGGCCTGGAGAGAATGGCTAAGTTTGCATCTTATAGGTAGCATTCTGTGTGATGGATGAGGAAAAAAAAGTTTGGCAATGAGGTGAGGTCTAATATCCCACGAGAAAGTATAGGTTTTTGCATTACGGAATGGATGAGGGCCAAGAAAATAATGTGCCAGGCTCTCTCAAAAGTTTTGTATTCATAATATGGATCTAAATAAAACCTGGAAAGATGGTGTCTGAGATTATTATGGTAGTTTTGAACTAGAAATTAGAGAAGTAAATTATTGTTTTTGCAATGAAGGGTTGATGTGTTGGAGGATTCACTTAATATTTTTATTCCAGTGGTCCATATTAGTGGTTCATCAGTGGTTTTGGTTCGTGTTCTTCTTTCAAATTTCAAAATTTCCAATGAAGGTGATGGATGTTGGTTTCTGAGGTTATTATGGTAGTTTTGAGGTAGAAATTAGAGAAGTAAATTATTGTTTTTGCAAAGTAGAGTTAATGTGTGAGATGAATCACTTAAATACAGTGGTCTAGATCAATGGTTCATCAGTGGTTTTGGTTCGTGTCCTGCTTTCAAATTTCAAAATTTTCAATAATCTCTTACCATCGATGTACAAAAAGAAATGAAAATTACATCGAAGGACTTTATATTTTATTGTTTTAATATTTGACATTCATATATGTGTGATCGGCCTGGAGAGAATGGCTAAGTTTGCATCTTATATTTAGCATTCTGCGTGATGGAATGATGGTGTCCTAATGATGGTGAATCTAAATAAAACCTGGAATAATTGTGTCTGAGGTTATTATGATAGTTTTGAGTTGGGAAATTAGAAGAAGTAGTATATTGTTTGTACAAAGAAGAGTTAATGTGTGAGATGAATCATTTAAATACAGTGGTCCAGATCAATGGTTCATCAGTGGTTTTGGTTCGTGTACCACGTTTGAAATTTCAAAATTTCCAATGAAGGTGATGAATGATGGTGTCTAAAGTTATTCTGGTAGTTTTGCGTTGGAAATTAAAGAAGTAAATTATTGTTTTCGCAAAGTAGAGACAATGTGTGAGATGAATCACTTAAATGCAGTGGTCCAGATCAAATGATTCGTCAGTGGTTTTGGTTCGCGTCCTTCTTTCATATTTCAAAATTTCCAATTATCTCTTACCTTTGATGTACAAAAAATGAATATTGCATTGAATGAATTTATATTATTTATATTTTATTGTTTAAATGGAAATAAGACATCTTTGAAAGATGTTCAAATAATCTTCTTCTCCTTCTTTAGTTGGAAGGCTGATGGCTAATTGGCTAGCGGTCTGGCCTTTGGTACCACAACCTTTAAATTCGAATCTTGGCGATGGCATGCGTGTTTGTTAGTAGTTCAGAATCAGCTTTAAGCTGTAGGTCCTGGTCTAATTAGCCTAAAGCGTGCCCAAAATGACTGTAGAGAGACAAACCAAACATTCTTTACTTGCACTACAGCCTGTTACAGGCCAAAGATGTCTCAACAAGTTTCTTCCAACAGATCCGATCAGACACAACAGTTAGCCATTGATTGATTTCTGGGATTTAGCTCTTGAGATTTCTGAACAGTAGGTTTTATACAGAAGTGGAGTAGTTAGCCCAACGCAACCTGAAGGGTATTTAATTGATCATAAGAATTAAAAGTTTCATAAAAGTGACTATAGCACCTACAACATAGTAAAAAAAAAAAAGGAAATTTTAAAGAAAAAAATTAACAATGTTAAAAACAAAAAAAAGTTGACTTTTAATGCGCAAATAAAAAGAGTTAAAAACGGGCAGTTATTCAAATGTTTTTCCTGGCCCTATGAAAATCAGAAAACTTTTTTTTTCTGCATTAAAAAAATTAGTAAAAGATATAAAATACAAAAAATATATTAAGATAAATTATAGAAAAAAAAAATAAAGTTTATGAAAATATTTTAAGTAATTTATTCAAGAATAGCATCGAAAAATAATCTGAAAAAGATTTATAATACTAAACTTCTTTTAAAATATTTGACTATATATAATTTCATTAATATTAATCACTTGTTTTGATTACCTAATTATTCTTTTTTATGTTTCTTTATTACTTTATTAAGTATATTAGGTTTTTTTTTACTGGTTTCCTTACTTTACGGGCTATATATATATATATATATATATATATATATATATATATATATATATATATATATATATATATATATATAATATTTATATATATATATATTATATAAAGTTATTCAGTTAGAAATTCTGTTAATATTTAAATCATTTATAAATACATTTTTTTTAAATCTGTAATATATATATTTGCTCTCATTCTATTAAAAATTAAATGTCATTGTAAATTTTATTTATTTATTTTTATTAATTTTTTTATTTATTATTTTTTTTTTACTTGATAACATAACGAAAATATTCGAATTTCGACAAAGATTCCAATGTAAATAAACTAAACGTTCTTCATTTAAACTTGTGTGACATGGAAGCCAGTTCTGCTTTTCAAATTAATCAATGCATGATGCCTGCAAAAAGGCCATTACTCAAACAAAGCGTCAATAACGTGTTGAGATTTATTTGCCCCTCCCTAACCTCTATCGGTAGCGTCAAGAAAAAAACCGACCTTCCTCCAGTGTTCGACGCTATTTACGTCACGGGGGGAAAACAACCGTAAGATTGGAGAAGGTGAACTCGGCAGGGAAATTCGCTTGTCAGGGGCCAGGGCAGGGTTGTCTTTTAAAGGGAAAAAGGGAGTTTTGCTGCCATGAATGGAGTTGCATCGCCAAATTCTATTAAATAATGGATTGAATATAGTAATGGTTTCTAATTTCAACGGTTAAAAGGCTTAATATTAAATTCATAAGTAGAAAAAGCGGCTAACTTCATAATTTGTGTTAAGTGAATAATTTTAAAAATATTTTTCAATCTGAATGTTTTAAATTAATTAAGAAATAAAAATCTCCAAATAAGTGTGTTATGTCCAAAATTATACGAGTAGTAATAAATAATGAGCATTAACAAAATTTATATTACACATTATATAACATTGAAATTAAATGCTAAATTTAAGGCAATTACTTATTAATACCTTAAATGTTTTGTTTTTCAAAATGTTTCTATAAAAATATTTATAGAATATAAATCATCGGTAACAATATATATATATATTATAAAATATATCATCGGTTATCATCGGTAATATTTTATAATATATCATCGGTTTCAAAATAAGGACATTACAAATATCTGGAGGATGAAGATTTATGTTATAAAATAATGTTAATTTGTTTGAATTAAAATTTATTTTATCCTTAAATAAAAAATTGTTTTATTGTATTATTGTACAATTGTTTTAGTTAAATAAAACAATTATTTATTAACTGAAACATAATATATTATAAAAATAATATATAATGATAAAATAAATAAAACAATTATTTAATTTTTATTTAAAATATTAAATAAATAATTCGATAAGCTTTATAATAATTTATACCAGAACAATTCGAACTGGGAAACAATTTCCGGGAACAAAAATATGAGACATATGAATTAAGAAAAGAAAAATGTTCTGTGTAATGAACAAATATGTTGTAAATATATATGTTTGTTGTTGTTTCTTATCCCACTTGGTTGGCCAAGCCCACGAGCCCATATGGACTCATGATTGAAGGGGAAGGAAGCAGCTTCTGTTGTGATGGAGCACTCGTAGGTAGAAGCCTGACTTTTGCTCCGTGACGCTCTTACAGTCATAGAAGACCGGGACCTACGGCTTAAAGTGGATTCCGAACCACTACAAACATCCATGGCACCGCCGGGATTCGAACCCGAAACCTGTGGCACCGAGCGCCAGAGCGCTAGACACTCGGCCATTCAGGTCCCAAATTTGCCAACGGCACGCAGTGTTCCCAGGTGGTCACCCACCCAAGTACTGACCGCGCCCAATGATGCTTAACTTCGGTGATCTAACGAGAACCGGTATATTCAGCATGGTACGGCCGTTGGCGTAAATAAATATATATATTATAATGAAAAAAGTCAAAGTTTCAGCTAGCTGAAATAAACAATTAGAATGAGATATTACTACAACATGCATTCTTATTAACATATAATATACTCTTATTGTACGTAACCATAATAAAATATCATTGTAAAATGCATTACCAATACATGTATACCATTAAAATACAATGCCTATATATCATTGTAAAATACATTTAACTAACTACAGACTTAGTTTAGATTTTTTAAGAAAAGAAAAAAGAAAACTCAAAAAGAAATTTAAAAAAAAGAAAAGAAAACCACACGCAATCACACTGAAAAATATATTCATGGAAAAATCTCTAAAATGATACAAATTTTAATGCCAGTCATATATGAGTGTCTATCATAGGAATCGTTGCTGAAATGAATCAGTTTTTGCAATCAAAATCCTTGTCACCACCGAAAACCACAAGGCACAGATTAGACGCAACCAACTTAACTAGGCACCTAAAAACAAGCGATAAATCGCCTACCCAAGTACCCACTTTATCTCGTCTCCACTTACCCTAGACACGTGGCACAGCTGATGCGTAAACTTTGATCCCCCCCACTCCCCCCCCCTAGAACCCAGGCAACCCGCTTGTCACTCAAACCCTTTCCCCCCTCTTCCTTTATTCAGCAGGATTAATTACGCCAGAGCTGTTGCTGGGGGTGGGAACTTCCTCTCTCTAGAACTCTTCTTTTGCCAAAGTCTTCCAAAAGAATACCGTACTCATTTTCCCATTTTAAGGCTTCCCCAAGTAAAAATAGGAGTAATTGGAAAAGGAGGGGTTGGTTTAAGGTGTCTCTGGGTGTGGAATTTCTAAGTGATATTTGAATGCCTTCAGGATATAATTATTACGGAATGGGGCCGACTTTAGAAAACTGAGAAAGATAAATGAACTTCCGAATTTTTTGTGTGTGGCAATTTTAGAAGTTTTGGATTTTATTTACTTGTTTAGTTTTAAACAATAGTAAATTTAAATTACAAATGAATTTTTGAAACTTGTCGAATGTATCTAGATAGAAATTGAGAAGAAATCTTGGAACTTTGAAAGAAATCTTGGATTAATTCAGAAAACAAACCAGAAGATCTCTTGGGCATTACAAACAACTGAACAAATAACTGAATATTGAAAAAAATTCAATGCTATCCCAAATAATCCTGCAAACTTTAAACAATGACTTAAAAAAACCTTTCATACCATCTCAACCAACGAGAGAGTCCATTTCATCTGAACAAATAACTGAACATTGAAAATATTTCAATACTATCCCAAAGAAAATGCTACTAACTTTCAAACAATGACTTTTCAAAACAACTTTTCGTACCATCCCAACCAACGTAGAAGTCCATTTCAACTGAACAAATAACCGAATATTCAAAAAAATTTTATCCCAAAAAATCCTCCAAACTTTCAACAATGACTTTACAAAACAACTTTTCGTACCATACCAACCAATGTAGAAGTCCATTTCAAGTATAGATAGTTTTTTAACGGATTGACCACACACATCCGAAACCAGACAAAAAGAAGGAAAAAAAAACCATCAACCACTACAGACCGAGCAAGAGAATGAACGACGAGTCATAGTTGCCATCCAAATAATTCTAGGTTTTATCTGTCCTGTCCCCAGAGGAGCTATTTGTTTTGTCTTCAGACGTGTTCCTCATCCTAACGACCTGTCTCCATGTATGAAACAGATTGCAAAGCTTCGAGGAAGATACTGTTTTGTGAAGGAATATCGTCTATTCGTCTGTGTAACCGATGCCAGTTTTCTTGTCATGCCTTCTTTTCTTAAAAAAAAAAAACGTGTGGTCCTTGCTTACTGTGTTTCTGGCACTGACTTACTGAAATATTCAAACTCGGAATGATCGTGCGGTTGAATCTTATTGTGATTTTATGATGAACTCGGTTTCGCTTTTGTGTTTCTTGAGTTTTTGAGAGCAGCGAAATGGGTGTTTGTTCTGTGCTTTGCATCGTTGAGTTTTACAAGTATTTTGTTTATTTTGATTCACGTAAATGTTTTTCTGTGGTTTTTTGTTAGAATCGAGTAAAAGATAGTGTTTCATATGTGTGATTTAGAATATATATCGGAAATATTTTGTAACAGTTTAAATTGTTGTTCTTTATTTTCATGTTTCAAGTTACAGTTAGAATTGAATTTTTAAAAAAAATGTCCAATATTGTAAATATGTTTTAATCTTAACAAATTATTGTCAGCATTAAGATATTAAAAGTATTTTTAAATTAATTTTTAAATAAAACAATTATAAATGTATTTTTTCTGTAATTCTGATTTTGAAAATAAAATGCTTTTCATATTCAATTAACAATGGTATTAAATTTTATGATGATTTATTTATTTTTTGATGATGAACTCCATGAGATGTATGCCTGCCTGTTTCTTTATTTAGTTTTGAGAGCATTTTAAGTGTTATTTCATTAAAAATTAAAATGCATAAGTGAATTATTTACTATAAAATCCTTTAACAAAGTGAATCTTCGCATGTCAGCATTGATAAGTTATATATAGTTTTCTAACTTTTTCAAGTCGTTCCTAATATTCCATTCCTAATGTTTTTCAAAATAAAATAAATGGAATATAATCTTTATTTCTCCTTTTATTTCTCTCTTTTTATGGAATATAATCCTTATTATTGTCCTTTTAAATTGTTAATTCCTCATTAACAATTATTATTAGTTGAAAAAAATTATTTTTAGTAGTTGAAAAAAATTCTTGTCTGAAAAATTTAACGTGTAGTAACACCAAAAATTCCAGCTAAAATTGCCTTCGCGTAAGTTAAGAGTATAACTTTGAATATAAATATGCATAAATTTTACATCAGCCTCCTGTCGTTATCTATCGGCCGCTTGTATCGAATTCGTGTTGTTGACAGTCAAGGTGAAATGGATGATGTGTTGATTTCAAGGGTAAAATAATGATCACAGTGAAATCTATAAAGTTAAACTTTTTTATCAACAGTTAACAACATTTTTGTTTATATTATTTACAATCTAGATCAGGGGTGGCCAACCCAAATGATCTTGCGGGCCACTTTGGAAGTGCATCATAACTCCGCGGGCCGCACATTAAATTATATACTCCCATATTAGATGTAGACCCCGGAACCAAACTGGACAAGAAAAAAATATAAATGCTAACTATGAATTAATATTTGCTTTTGATGATTCCGTAGAATAGATAAATTAAAATCACAAGATATTTTCTATAATGATGATACTTTGATTTGTCTTACCAAAACAATAGTAAAAAAATGTTAAGTTTACATTCGAAAGATAACATTTCCCTTTTTCTACCATGTTCAAGTGAATGAGTGATTGGCAAATATATTTTCAAAGGCTTAGATAACATATAACAAAACAATCTTAACTTTCGACAATTGTAGAATTGTAATCGTGCACGTCAGTTAGCAAGAAAAAATGCATCAAATGCGTATTACAATAAAAGAAACAATGAAGATAGTGTTCGCTAATGTTATCAAACGAAAAAAAGTCAAGAACCACCTAACTCTGAATTCAAGTAAATCAGAGTATTACTGTATACATCGAAGTATAGTATAGTACAGAAGTGGCCAACCCACGGTCAGATTTGATTATTTTTCCGGCCCGTGAGATTTATCACGCTTTTACAAAATATATTTATTTTATAATGACCAAAATAGTGAAAATCACTGTATTAAAAAATACATTATGTGTGCATCCATATATTCAAAAAATTAACTGTCGAAATTATTAGAAAGAATTAATTTTGATTATAAAATAATATCTTTGCGAATATATGACATATTAATTATAAGACATAATATATGACATATATATATATATATGGCAGATATGTAGAGAAATTTCAATTTGAGAAATCTGGCACAAAAAGGTGTAGGCGCTTTTGGTTCAACTTACACTTGCGAATAGGTTTTTTTTTTTTTCGAAAATGAAATTGACCAAATGCAAAACAAGCTCAAACATGTTCAAATACCCAAATTGAGATCGTTTTGCAAAAGCTAAGTGAAAGAGTGGAGAAACAACTATCGCACTAGTAAAATAAATATTTTTAAAGATTTCATTTTTTTTATTTATATATTTTTTATATTTCATTTTTAGTGTTATACATTTCTTTACAATGTATGTACAATGCGTACAATGTGCTTACAAAAAGAAAAGAAAATACATTGGCTTTTTCAAATTCATCAAGGCAGATTACATTATCTATTATTATTATTATTATCATTATTATTATATTATTTAATATGGAAATATATAATTTTATATGTGCCGCGGATTTAGGATGCCTTTTTAGGATGGCTACCTCTGATATATAGTATTTACTTCCACATATACATAATCTTCACTTTCGCACCAAAAATGCAAGAAACTTCAAGAATCAACCCATTTCTATACATATTGACAAAAGAAAAATGTGCACTTTCGTTTCGGAATGTGTGAGCAATGCAACCTTCTCACACTTCCTCTTTCCGACTCAATGAACCTGACGCTATCTTCGAGCCATCAAGAGCGATTCGGTTTAACCCTCCGACATGCTGCCCTTGTCGGCGCGCCACTTTTTCATTGTCTCCGGCGACTCCTGTTACAAAAGGCGAGGACGGATATCGGTGTGGGGCCCGCCGCTTCTGATTAGGAATACCTGATTCGGGCATGCTGCCCACGTAGACATCTTCCGCCACCTGCAGCATCTGCAGCCTCCTGTCGTTTTATCTGTCGGCCACTTGTGCCGAAGTCGTGTTGCTCACAGTCAAGGTGAAATGGATGAGGTGTTGATTTTCAAGGGTAGAAAAAATTATCACTGTCAAATCTATGAAGTGCAACGTTTTATCAACAGTTAGTTTATATATTTTTGTTTATTTAATTAACTCTTACAATCTTAGATTCAGAATCGAGAATCATGGGTGTAAGTATGATAACAGATTATAACATTTTTTTTTTCAATGATTTTTCGCAAATCGAAGAATTCTCTTATGTTGTTGATCATTTTGTAATAGAAGTAACACATTAGATTAGCTTTGGCAGCTAATAAATTTGGAATAATTACACCAAGGATGGCATTTCTGAGGTTTGCATTCTACTCTCAACACTCCAAACTTTATGAAGGACTCTTCTTCTTCTGGTCGTCTGCCTACTGGTAGACTTCGAAACAGGAGAAATTTTCTTTTTACGGAATAGTGTTGGCAACCTAACGCTCTATGGTCATATTATACCTTGACCCATGGTCTAAAGTGGATTCCAATCCACTAAAAACATCCAGGACATAATAGAACAGCCAGGACTCGAATCATAAAACTGTGGCATAGAGAGCTAGTTATTCGGCCAACAAGCCTATTAAGGATTCTGCTGTAAGAATAATCGTGACTAACTATCTGGCGCACCCAGAATGTTAAAAGCAGGAGTTAACTGAGTTTAGAACTAAATGCAACACCAAGAGGCTTGGGAATCGAAGGAGATTATGCAAAATAAATCCAACCAGCCCCATTTACAATTTTAGATAGAGAAGTTGGTAGATATCTAACCATATTACCGGTAACATATTACTTTTTTTCCATTGCTTCTCAGCACTTATCGAAGATGTTGATCATTTTATAATAGAAGCACCACTTCACTACATTAACATTGGCTGCTGGGGACACCAATAAACTTCCCAGGAATGGCATCTATGAGAATTGCCTTCCTTCCACCCTCCCTACAAATTTTGTGAAACATTTACATCGATAAAAAAATTGTGAACTATCTAGTGTACACAAACGTTTGTGAAGACTAGAAGTGAACTCTAACGTGTCTCTAAACAACTGAGCACTACAGTTCATAAAAAATTATCTAACAAAATAAATTCGTAAAAAAATAATGTTCTAAATTTTGGCGATTAGCAATTTTATAAAATAAAAAAATTACTTTATCATCAATCATTTCATTTCATCAATTAATCGATACCTTGCAATGTAGTAGTTTATCTCTTCTACTTCTAAAGTGGGTACTAAAATTTCCTGTCATATTGTGCCAGCTAATTGGAAGTGTGCAAATGGCTGACGTACATCTGGTAAAAACCAACTTTTAATGTGTGAAGTTCTCTTTTTCTTTTGTGGTGAACAAAATATACTCTTTTTCCTTTAAACTATCGGTAAAAACTTACAAATTTATTCCAGGCTTTAGATAACACGAGTCACAATAACAGAACTCATAAATTCAGAAGTTTTTCTCAAACAAGAAGTAAGATATTTTGGATGTTGCTTTTATTCACGACTGTGACCAGAGAATTTTACATTAATAATTTCTTCTCTTTTAGAAAGTCGGTATATATTTGATTTGTCCTTATTGGTTAAAATTCAGCAACAAATGTGGTTTTGTTGAATTTTGAATTTGAAATTTTGTTAAATATCCATTTCTAATAATCTAATTTCTAATCTGAATAATAATTAAAATACTTCGAAATTGTGATAAAATAATGAAACTAACTAACTAAATCCCTGGCACCATTGTCCATTGGGGACCATGACCATCTGCCTACTGACAGATTCCAAAACAAGAGATGTTTTCTTTTGCATTTCTGGGTCAGCGAGCCTCATAAAAGTAACCACTACGTAAATGTTATCCTCGTAGTTTATTGGCTTTTTCTGGCTATTAACAATAAAAAGCTGAAAAAATATTTTTTGCGTGTATTATATATATATATATAATACACATATTTCATATACATTTTAATATATTTAACTGCAGTCCATGTTGGGCCATGGCCGTCTGCTTACTGGCAGATTCTGAAACAGGAGATGTTTTTCATTTTACGGGGTAGGGTTGTCAGCCTTACGCCCAACAGTCCTATTAGACTAGGACCTGCGGCTTAAAGAGGATTCAGAACCCCTACAAACATCCATGGCACCACCGGGACTCAAGCCTTGTGGAACCAAAAGCCAGAGAGCTAGTCACTAGGCCATCAGGCCCCTTAAAATAATGTGAAAATAAACCTGGCCTTCATGAATCAAGGGCGGCCTGGTGGCTAAGTGGCTAGCGCTCTGGCCTTTGGTATCCCAAACAAAGGTTCGAATCCTGGTGGTGGTAGGGATGTTTGTGAGTGGTTCGGAATCCACTTTAAACTGTAGGTCCAGGTCTGTTTAGCCCAAAGTGTGCATAAGATGACCGTAGAGCGACCAACCAAACCAATCATGTATTAATAATTTGATAATTTTCATTATGAACATTAAGTATTGTATAATTGAAATAATTTAGTTAGAATTATTCCTCCATATTACTTGTCACTTCCGAGCTACATGAAATTTAACGTAATTCAATAGGAATTGCAAATTATAGCTCAAGCTCTTTAACAAAGTGTACGACGAACCTAAATACATGTGCATACATGCTCTACATCATCTGGACACTGTCCGATAAACTTCTCAAACCAGTATTTAAACAGTCATTACAAAGTATCTATTTCAATCCAAACTTGTAACACCAATTTGATCGAACCAATCCGCAATAAATCTGGGCCTTGCAGCAATAAAGAGGCCAATACAGGCCTTATTGTAAGTCAAGGCACTTCAGCCTGCTTTGATATTCCACGCATTCTGTCCAAAGATAAACCGGACCGTCGAATGGATATTTAGTAATCCGATTAGCAAGCGGAGTCCGTTCAAAATCAGAACAACCAACCAACCTGCTTACCTACCAACCCACTGTGCTGCTGCTGGAATTATTAATTAAACTAATACAGTATGCTGTGTGCTTGAGATAGGGGAAGAACTTCTACCAGCTGGCGTGGTATCGTGCTTTATCACCTGACGAGTGCTGGAGCAGGGTTTATAACAGCGCTGTAACCTGAATGGTCTAGATAATGATTATGGATTGGTGGAGTAGAAGCCTGAAAGAATTATATCGCCTGTTTCAGTTAGGTTGATATCTCTGTTTGGAGTTTGTGTAGCAATGCAATTTGATGTTGACCCCTTAAAGAATATTATTATTATTATTATTATTATTATTATTAATATTCTTACAGAAATTACCTAATTTATTACAGAAATCTTACAGTTTTTCAATTCCTTCTATTAGTTCACACTCTCCCTATATATATATTGTTCGAATTTCCAATCATTAATAAAATACTTTTTAATCTTCCACTCAAGTTCAAATACATTTTTTTTTTTGAACTTGTAGTGGATGACACTTGATGTTAATACAGTTTTTTTCAAATATCAATTCATTAATTAAATTTAACTAATTAATTATATTTTTTTTATATTTAAGTTGCGTGTATCTGTTAACAGATGGCGCCAGATAAACTTAAAAAAATGAATGAAAAATATTTATAAAGGACTTTCTGCAATATAGTGGAAAAAAAGTAGGAATCAACTTTAAAAAAATTCTTTTTATATTACTTGTTTTTAAAAAAACTAAAAGAATTATATCGGGTGTTTCAGTTAAGTTGATATCTCTTTTTAGAGTTTCTATAACAATGCAGTTTGAGGTTAACCCCTTAAAGAATATTATTATTATTATTAAAGAAATTACCTAATTTATTACAGAAATCTTTCAGTTTTTTTCTAAAAATCTAAAACGATTATATCGAGTGTTTCAGTTAGGTTGATATCTCTTTTGGTGTTTCTGTAGCAATGCAATTTGTGGTTAATCCCTTAAAGCATGTTATTTTATTTTACATTTTTTTTTTTTTTAATTAAAGGAATATTGGCTTTTTCAGATGGGTGATATCTCTTTTGGATTTTCAGTAATAATGTAATCTGAGGTTAACCCCTTAAAGCATATTTTAATTAATTTATTTTTTTTAACTAAAAGAATTATAATCGGGTGTTTCAGTTAAGTTAATATCTCTTTTTGGAGTTTCTGTAACAATATAATTTGAAATTTGAGGTTAACCCCTTCTAGCATATTATATTAATTTATTATTGTTTTTTTTTTTAACTAAAAGAATTATATCGGGTGTTTCGGTTAGGTTGATATCTCTATTTGAGTTTATGCAACAATGTAATTTGAGGTTAACCCCTTAAAGAATATTAATTTAATGGGTGTTTTTTTTTTTTCCTGTAACTTGTGGTTAACCTCTTAAAGCGTATTATTTAAAAGTAGTAATTAATAATTAGTTTAATAGTAATCAATTTTACAGAATCATTTTTTTAAAAATAGCTATTGAAAATCTCCATTTTCTATTCAGCACAATTACAAGCATCGTATTATATTTTGGGGTGTTTCTAACAATTAAGGGCAGTAGTATTGTCAGCAATCTGTCCATTGTTTTCATTTCATTCCCATTCATTCCCAGCATCATTTCCATTATGTGAGGTCCATAAGATAGACATTCATACAACGGTCTACATTCCGCAAATATACATCCACAGAACCTTTATTGATATTATGATTCCTTATTTTCCTTATTTATTGCACTTGTATAAATCGACTTTCAATTTCATCAACTCTCATTTTTCCAACTGCAACTGCATCAACTTTCCAATTTCTGAAAATAATTTTCATTAGAGTAGAGAATTATGGCTCTCTTTGAAAAAGTTATTGAAACATTAATAAACAATGCCAGGTTCAAAGAAATAAAAAAAAAATTTAGATCTCAGAAACGATATTATTTTTTAACTTTTTTACTGGGCTATTTTTTTTTCATTCCACACGCAAGCGTGTTAACAAGTGGAACGTAATCATGAACAACTCCATGAAAAAATAATCAAAGATTTACAAAAAGAAATATAGCTCGATTGTTTTAATTTCAACAGAAGATAGTAATAAGAATGAGAGGAAGTAAAAATTAATTAATCATTTAGTTTCAACTTCAGCATTAAAAATAAAAAAAAAAGCATTGTAAAATTTTTCTAAATGCTGACAGCACATGATCCAAGTTATTGACATCCAGACATCATCACTATTGTGTGTCAACATGTATCTCTTAGAACTTTCATGGTTTAAATGCATGGTTTATTGATAGTTTAGCATAGCGTGATAATAGTTTGCATAACTTGATAGTTTTAATTCCAACAGAAGATAGTAATAGGAACGAGAGGAAGTAACAAATAATTTACCATTTAGTTTCAACCGCAGCATAAAAAAAAATTATAATATTTTCCCCAATGTTAACAGCCCCTGATCCAAGTTATTGACATCCTTATGATGACAGGCATCAATTCAGTGTGTTAATGTTGTCCCTTAGAAGACTTACGGGAGGACTTTCACGGTGCAGTGTTTGCATGGTGATTATTAGTTTAGCATAGCTTGATAATAGTTTGCATAACTTGATTGTGTTA
>BPLQ01002207.1:137891-155325 GCA_021605075.1 Caerostris darwini | reverse complement strand
ATTGTTAGTTTAGCATAGCTTGATAATAGTTTGCATAACTTGATTGTTTTAGTTCCAATAGAAGATAGTAACGAGAAAAAGAGGAAGTACATAACAATTAATTAATCATTTAGTTTTAACTTAAGCATGAAAGAAAAAAAATGCATTGTAACATTTTTCTTAATGTTGACAGCACATGATCAACATTAAAAAAAATTATTGACATCTTTGTGATAACAGGCATCACTTCAGTGTGTCAAACGCTGTCCCTTAGGGAACTTACGAGAGGACTTTCAGAGTTTAAGTACAGTGTTTGCATGCTGATTGATAGTTTAGCATTGCTTTGTTGTTTTAATTCCAAAAGAATGAGTGGAAGTTACAAATAATTAATCATTGAATTTCAACTTCAGCATGATAAAAAAAAAACATTGTTTTATTTTTCCTCACTGTTGACAACACATGATTCAAGTTATTGACATCTTTATGATGACAGGCATCACTTCAGTGTACCATTGTTGTCCCTTGGGTAACTTCCGGAAAGACTTTCAGGGTTTAAGTGCAGTGTTTGCATATTGCATTGGAGAAATCGCGGAAAAATTCAACCAGAAGTTCGACTGTCATTACAAGATTTTTAGTTAAACGGTAGTTAGCTCTAATATTTAGACAAGTAGTACTCAAGATAGCTTTGTCTAGAAAATGAATAATTAATTTCAACTCTTTCTTTACTTTCAATTCAAATCTATGAGGCCTATATTGAAGTGTAACAGTAATTTTAAAATTGTGATAACGCTAAGAATCTTTTTTCTTCTCAAATTTCCCATTGTATTTATGAAGCATTAATTAAAATTATTGTAGAGTTTATAAAAATTAAGTTTGATAAGTAAACTATATAAGCTATCTTGAGTTTAAACTATATATATATATATATAGTTATAGGGATCTCACTTTATTATACAAAGTATATAAACTATATTATTATATAGGTTGTAAAATTCTCAAATCTATGTAAACTAATTAATGATAAAACAGTTAACTTAATTTACAGTATTATTTACCGTCTGTCTTAAAATATAAGCTAGATTATTTAATATGTTAACAGTTTAATGACTGCAACGATCATTAAAGCTATACTTCACTATAAAGAGCTTTATGAATAACATCTAAATTCAATAAAACTTTTATCAGAGAAAATTTCATAGATCGTAAAATAATCAATTAAGATTTGAACTATGAAGGTTACGATTATGACAACAGACTATGAACATAACGATTATGATTAAAAGGTGTTCTGAATATAAATGTCCCTTGTAAAAATATTTTATGTATTCCTTCAATAAACTGTAAGATCTGAAATAAAATTTCAATAAATTGAAAAGGATGAATATAAAAGTTACTATTGAAAGTCATTTTTCACTTTAAAATCAATATAATAGGTTAATCAGAATGGAATCAGAGTGGCCTGGTATTGGGTATCTGAACTAGAGGACCAACAAATGATGGCAGAATCAAACCTGAAGGACCAAAGCCGAAACTCGACAAATAAAACTGAATTATGCTAACTCCGGTAAATTTATCACTGTAAATCAATAAACCGTAAAGGGCTTCAATTGGGTTCAGTTAGGTTGGAGGAAAGAAGAGCAAAGGATACTTTTGATGCTCAGATAGGGGGGAATAGGGGTGTTTGTTCAAAAGAGTGGTGGCGATCCTTGGATAGCTTAATTTTGTTACACATCTGCCTTTCTAATGGCAAATGACCTTATATAAATGTGATGGTATCCGAAAAGAGCAGCAAATTAATCAAATTTGGCGAAGGTCCATTAAAACTGATCCAGCCAACCAGCTTATTGACCTGACTACTCCACTATTACTGGTTTACTACACTGTACTCATATATTGCCACCTTAATTTGGAAACAACCTTTCAACCTGTGGAGTTAACATCCTACCCTTCACCTCCTTGAGCGCAACGGGCACATTTTCCAGACTACAGATTTAACGTTTTTATTCTTGCCACAGGCACGAAAATTTTCCAATTTTCATCATTTACCAGATTCTAAATCAAGCATAAGTAAATTACACCAAGTCGCTATGGCCTGTCATTAATATAATATACTAAAATATCCTCATTAACAGCGATATTAAATTTCAACAATTGCACAGAATACAAAATAAAGGTAACAATGCTCAACTCATGGCTCAGTGGCAACATGAACCGCATGATGAACATTGGGGCTCAGGTTCAACCCGCTGGCGGCTTTGTAGTAGACACTGTTTCAACAGCGAGGAGATTCGACGACGTTTGGGGTGTTCAATATTTTGCCTCGTGAGTCGGACTACTTGGTGGAAGTTTTCCGGGTATCCTCCCATACCATACGCAAATACGGTGGAGTTCCCCCTAAATGGTGCTACTGGTTCTCCATCACAAAAGAAGCTGCTGCCTCTTCCCTCCTTCTATAAGAACACACGGTTTCATGGACTTGGTCCAAATATTGCTGTCGACAGTGGAATAAGAAATTACAACAACAAAAATAATAATGGAGACCTCATAAAAATCACCATTAAAAAATGAAGATTTTTAAGAAATATTTTTTTTCTTATTTGTATCTGATATAAAAAACAAAACTATGCATTTAGCTTAATGGAACATCAATTACAACACTTCATGATTGTAATATTGACCATAAACCATATCTTTAACTAACACATAACACCGATAAAACAAGATTTATCAGAGTAGTAACAAATTTGTTGAAAGTCGTTGGGGGAATCGACAAGAAAAAACAGCCACTAGACAGGCTGGAGGAAAATATAATCTTTTTACCTAAGGTCGACCGGAAGGAAGACTTTATTATGACTAATCCCAATCTAATCTTGTTTATTAGGTCGCCCTCTATCTCTCTTCTTCAACTTCCTTTTCAAGAGATTTTTTTCCCCTCTATCACTTCTATCTTGGACCCTACGTATAATGAAGGAGGGGATTAGAACCTTTTGGAAAAGAGAGGGGGTAAAATCCATCAAGGTCCGATGGTGGAACACGACAGCCTAAGGATTTATCGTTCTCATTCTCGCCATAGGCACGAAAGTTACGCCAATTCGCTCTGGTCCCTCATTAAAGTACTCTACAGAAATAATCAATATATTATGTGATATTAAACTTTACCGATTGCACAGAATCAATAAATATATACAAAATAACAATGCCTGTCTCGTGGCTCAGTGGCAATGAGGTTCAAAACTCTGGCGGCATTTTTATAGACACTGTTTCAAAAACGAGAAGATTAGATGGCATTTGTGATGTTCAGCATCTTGCATAGTTAGCTAGACTACCTGGTGGGAGTTTTTCCAGGTTTTCTCCCATATGATATGCAAACGCGAGGTAGTTCCCCCTAAAGTCCTCCCGGAAGACACTACCGTCCTTTTTCAGCGACACGGAGCCAAGTTAGACTCCTACCTACAAGGGTTGTATCACAACAGAAGCTGGTCCACTTCCCTCCTTCTATAGGAACACACGGATTCATGGACTTGGTCTAGATGTTGCTGTCTACCAAGTGGGATAAGAAAAAACAACAACAACAAAAATAACAATGTTGGAGACCTTTTAAAAAATCCCCATTAAAAAAAGTCATTTGCAAAGGAAGATTTTTTGCTTCTTATTTATATCTAACATAAAAAATAAGACTATGCATTTACAATAATGGAACATCAATTACAACGCTTCATGATTGTGATATTGGCCATAAACCAGATCTTTAACTAACACAAAAAACACCGATAAAACAAGATTTATCAGAGTAGTAACAAATTTGTTGAAAGACAGCCACCAGACAGGAGTGGGAGAGAAAGAAAATGTTATCTCTTTACCTAAGGTCGGCCGGAAGGAAGACTTTATTCTGACTAATCCCAATCTAATCTTGTTTATTAGGTCGCCCTCTATCTCTCTTCTTCATCTTCCTTTTCAAGAAGATTTTTTTTCCCTCTATATCTATCTCTTCTATCTTAGCCCCTACGTATAATGAAGGAGGGGATTAGAACCTTTTGGAAAAGGGGAGGGGGTAAAATCCATCAAGGTCTTCTGGTGGAACACGACATTTTAATTGAATAGTGGTGCCATTCCTTCAGTAGGCATGGCAGTCTACTGGTGAGACTGACAATAATGATTCTTCCTAACCTAGCAATAGGCTTAATCCACTTATAAAAAGGATGGAAGTACTACAGTATACCATCAGCAAAAAAAGATCTTTTCCGTGTCTGCCGTTGGCTTTTTATTCTTTGAAAGATTAACTTTAAAACCGTGGTAATTCGTTTATGTTGAAGTCTGAAATTGATGGACGGGGTTACAGTGATAAAATCAATTTTGAAACTACCATCATGAAACACAGGCAAATAAACTTAGTTAGTCCGAAGTTTTGGTAAGGAAGTTTTAAAGCAGGTTCGGAAATTTTTTTATTTATTTATTTGGTTATGTTTTTTTTCCCCTCTGGTTTCTTTCAGAGCTCATTAATTGCGTTAAGCCGGTTAATTAAGTCAGGGCTTGCAAAATAATTATCTGAATAATCGCATTAAGCTCTTTTATAGGTAATATTTTTGTCAGGTGGGCATCTTAACCTGCGGTTAACTCGTAATTAAATAAATGGTCTCCTATTTTTCTTTCCCCTAATTTGCGATGCAATGAAAGCTATATATCAAGAGGGGAAGGAAAAAAAGAGACAGAATTAAAATGAATAGAAAGTACTCCGTTTAAATGTTAGAAACATCCTTTTCGATTTTAATATTTGGAATTAAATTTCATATTGTGATATTTCCAATATAATATATAGAGAATATCGCGAAAAATTCACATGTGGAAACTTTTAATTGTTATAGTTAAATGTTCTAAATATATATATCAAGAAGGGAAGTAAAAAAAAAAAAGAGAGAAACAGAATTAAAATGAATAGAAAGTACTCCTTTTAAATGTTAGAAACATCTTTTTCGATTTTAATATGTGGACCTAAATTTTATAATATGATATTTTCAATATAGTATATAAATATCGCGAAAAATTCGCATGTGGAAATTTGTAATTGTTATAGTTAAATGTTTTAAATAGACTAGAATAACAGTGAATTTCACTTTTAAAGTAGGTTTAATTTAATTAAAAATTTAAAATAAGAAGCATTTATATTTATACTAAAATTTATTATAATCCAATTGGACATAACAAAAGAGCCAATATGAATATACAAAGCCGTAGGTTCCGGTCTCATATGACCGTGGTGTCACAGAGCCCAATCAGACTTCTCATCCATATCGTTCCCTAACTGTAAAAGAGCAACTCAGATCTAATAATATAGCACACCATTGCAAACATACATGTTTTATGAGAATTATCCTTTCAGCTTTAACATTCAATAAAAACTAAGTACTTTCACTTGAGTAAAGAGCAGGAGGGTTAAGGTTCGAATCCGCTAATGGCTTCCATTGCATTCACTGCTTTAAGTAGCTGGGAAACTCGTTGGAATTTGAGATACTGAGCACCTTGCTTCGGAACTCAGGCTACCTGCTGGGAGTTTTCCGGGTTTTCTCCCATACGATACCTAAAAATCCATCCCCCCTAAACGTCCTTCTGGAAGGCACTACCCTCCTTCTTCAGCGATACTGAGCCATGTCAAACTTCTACCTACTGGTGATTCATCACAATAGAAGCTGGTCCCTTTTCCTCCATCCATGAGTAGACTACTAATAGTTTTTCCGTCCCGCGCTGCCGGACACTGAGCATTAGTCACAACAACAATATATGAATTATATATTAATTTCTTTTGCATAACTCATCCAAAAGGACTTGATTTGAATAGTAACTTTTAAATTTATACTCACTTATGCTATTTAATCTCAATTTATCAAAATGCTATTAAAATACGAGACAAAAAAAAAATTGAAGAAAGCTGAAAATTGAACATTTATATTCGAATCATTTCAAAACTAAATAACAATATGAGAAATAAAAGTAGTAATGCCAACAAAATTGTCGAAAATGTGAATCTTCTTATAAAAAAAAAAGATTTATAGGATCTAATCCCAAAATTACTTTCCATTTTCATGTGACTAGCACATTAAAAAAAGGGCAGCTACTCACTTTTTTCGTGATATGCATCTAATCTTATTTTACAGATAAATCAAAAGATCTTAAAGTACTGAAAATAAGATATCGACGGTAGTTAAAATTTCTTCAGCCGCATTAACAAAAATATGATTTAACCAACAAAGACATTCATAATAACAAAGCAATTTTACATAAATCATTTCTATTGCTTTTATATCACAGACAAAAGTTTTTAACCTTCCTACATTTTATGGTTATTTTTATTTTGAAATTCTTTTGAAGTCAAGGGCGTTCGGTTTGCTTCGATTGTTCTTCCAAAAGGCTCTATACTACTGTGCCAAAAAAGTAAGAACAATTTATCTTTCTTCAAAAACTCTTTATTTATTCTTCCAAATTTATTTCATTGCCTTCAAAGTAATCCCCTCCGGACACAATGCACCAACTTTTTTGCAATCCTTAATGCATGCTAAAAATCATCGGCAGGGATGGCTTTCAAATCGATTCACGTTGAATCTCTTCAATCGACTCAAAACAGTGTTCCCGGAGTGGTCTTTTGAGTTGAGGGAATAGGCGGAAGTCACACGGTGTGAATACAGTAGTTGTGGTTTGGGTTTCATTTTTGGCGAAAAAGTCAAGAAGAATCAATGCAGTGTGAGCTGGCGCATTTAGTGTTTTCAGTACCAATCGAGATTTGACGCGTTTGAGGCCCTAAATACAATTGAACGATCCTTTTGAAATTCCGACATCGTCAACACATCATCTAATTATAAATCGATGGTTTGCAAGCACCAAATCTTTAATTTTTTGGACGTGAGCTTCTTTGGTTGAGGTTGATGGTCGACCAGAGGGCTCTTCGTCTTCAACGCCTTCTTTGAACTATTTATACCATTTCTAAACATTTCTTTCCTATATAGGAATGCTCACCGAATGGCTTCTGCAGCATTCTATACGTTTCCTCAAACAAAATGGAATGCAAGTTCTTTGCTCAATTAATTTAAACATTTCAAAAATCGCCGGAATCAGTTTTAGCGTCTCACTAAGCCAGGCGTAATTCAAACACTAATTACTATTTTGACATCAAATTTCACACAGATATCAAGGGCACTGCCAAAAACCTAAAAAAGAAAAAAAGAAGTTAAAATTTCATAAACACCGGGAGTTTTAACTTGAAAATTGGTCTTACTTTTTGAACACACTAGTAAGATGACGAACGCAGTTAAAATTCTTCAGCCGTATTAAAAAAAAAAAAAAAACATATGACTTAACCAACACAAGGACACAAAGAAATTTATAACAAAGCAATTTCATATAAATCATTTCTATTGCTTTTATATCACAGACAAAAGTTTTGAACCACGGTTATTCAATTCCTTCTATTAGCTCACGCTCTCCCTATATATATCTTGTTCAAATTTTCAATCGCTCATAAAATACTTTTTATTCATCCAATCACGTTCAAATACATTTTTTTGAACTGGTTGTGGATGACACTTGATGTTAATACAGTTTTATCAAATATTAATTCAGTAATTAAATTTATTTAATTAATTTTATTTATTTTAGATTTAAGTTGCATATGTCTACCAATAGATGGCGCCAGATAAACTTACAAAAATGAATGAAAATTATTTATAAAGGACTTTCTGCAATAGAGTGAAAAAAAATGTAGGAATTGACTTTAATTTTTTTTTTTTATATATATTGTTTTTATTTTGAAATTCTTTTGGAGGGAAGAACGTTCGGGTTGCTTCGATTGTTCTTCGAAAATGCTCTAAATTTAATCGATAGAGGTTTAGAAACATCGATTTAATAGCCTCTTGGCAAAGTGTTCCAAAAGGCGATTACCCTTCCATTACGACAAACATTCTACAAAAGCAGTACGCATGTTACATGCTTAAAAAGGTGGGGTGTCGAAACGCACTTGTGGAACTTAAATATTCCTTTGATCTTTCGCCGCTCCGTAATCTTCTTCCCTCCCAGTTCCGCGAAGGCAACCTATATTTGTCTTCCAAACAGGTTCTGTGAGTGTGAAAAAAGAACACCAATGATAATTTCTATTTAATGACGACTATTGATGGGTATTATTTTATCATCACAAAGAATTATGGCTGCCGTTAAGCGGTTGGAAAGTGTTAAAAAAAAATTTGTTTTTTATTCCATTATTAATTTTTCTTGTATTGTTTAGATGGAATGGTGGGGAATCCGCCAAAATATTCCTGATTTACACGGTTGCATTTTATATACGTATTCCGACTCTTGACCTTCATTTTATGCATTATGATCTTTAATAAGTTTTTTTTTTTTTTTTTTTTTTTTTCTTAAATGAATGCTCTTAGACTACAAGTTACCTTTCCATTGTAAATATTGATTTTTTCTTTGCACAGGTTTGTCGTCCATTACAAGTTTTCATCTATAAGAAAAAAAAGATTTTTTTCTCATAATTTAACTTTTAACTTGAAATTGGAAAAAACTTCGATCCTAGATTCATTTCAGAAAGGATTAGTTAAAAAGTGTTTTTGTAATAAAAAAATATTAAAATCACTCATTATTCAAATACTAATGTAATGTATTAACATAAATTGGAATTAAAAAATTCTTTTAAACAGAAAATTTAAAATAAAAAAAAATATGGGATAAGATATGTATATATATATATATATTTGTATGAAAGAGTCGAGCGTCAGATTTTTATAATGACAATTAGAAAAATTCTTGACTCCTGACTCTTAGTTCCCTACTCTGACTCTCTATCTCTGGTTATAAGATTCTTTTGCGTAGTTATGTGGTTACTCACCACAAAAAGATAATTATTATTCATGTCGTCTAGTTTACGATTGCAATATAGGTATCCATGTAGGAATTTTTGTTCATTTTTCTTAAATTTATTCTAGTCTAATTTTTTAAAAGGCATAAAAAGCTCTTAGACGTTTTCATGACACAATTTCTTGGAAAAGTTTTCGTTTTAATTTCAAGATAGTAGAATTTTCACAACAAAACAGAAATCACACACAGAAAAATTTACATTTTGAAATTTCTTTAAGAAAAATATTCAAAAATAAGAATTGTGTTTTGTTTTAAATTGTGAATATGAGATTATATCGAGTTTATAAACGGAATTCATACCCAAATTTTGTACTATCAAGAGAGAATAGATAAAAAAAATGCAATAATCCTGTTTTAATGAAATAAAAAGTATTTACAAATCATTTTACTGCTATCAATATGAGAATTTTATTATGTCATATATTTCTAACAATAGTTTCCTCCTTGAAATACTGTTACGAAAACCTTGAGAACACAGTTTAAAGTAGTGAAACCGGAGGCTTTTATGTGGCAATACTTCATCAACAACCAATTTAAAAAAAAATGGTTAATTCCCTTACATGAAATTATTCTTTAAAAAAATCAGAAAGTTTATTAGTTTTACAAAAGTTTCATTTATATAAATATTGTTTTATAATTTTACATTATAGTTTTACAAGCATTTTAAATACAAAAGTAAAATAATAAAAAAATTACAAACAATCATAAATTTAAATAACACAAATTCATTTTTAACACAAAATTGAGCACACAAAAAGTCGTTATGGAAGTAAAATGATAGACCTCCTAGTTAAAAACCTGCAATAAAATATCGTAACACACAGCTGCTTACAGTTATAACAAAAAGATCCCACAAAATCTTTAATGGGCTTTGAATCTTTCATCTACCGACTTTTATTATCACAAAAAAAAAAAATCAACGATTCATTTTAATATCCACTTTTCGCAGTGAATATAACAGACATATACAATCGCAAATGCAGAGTAATTAAGATGGGGAAAGATTAAAAAATACGGTATATAAGAATGACTTTTGCAACTTTCACATTTAATCAAACCTAAATTACTACAGTGTCCAAAAAGTAAAAACAGTTTTCAATTCAAATTTTCCGTGGTATTTCAATTTTTTTTTTTTTTTTTTTTTTTTAGATTGTTGTCACTGTGTTTTTGATATTTGCGTGAAATTTTAAGTCAAAATATTCATTAGTGTTAGTGTCAAAACCAAGAGTAACTCAAGCACTAATGCATATTTTGACATGAAATTTCACACAGATGTCAAGAACAGAGCCGACAACCTAAAAAAAGATTTAAAAAAAATGAAATACCATATGCCCGGGAAATTTAAATTGAAAACTGGTCTTACTTTTTGGAAACAGTAGTAAATGAGATAGCAATGTTTTGTTTTTTGTAGTCTTGTAATAGCAATGTAATGTTTTATTTGTACATAAAAGTTTTTTTTCGCAGTTAAATTCATAAAAGGAAGTTTATTGAAAAAATTTGAGATATATTTGAATTAAACTTTATTAACAAATAGCATCTTAAAGTCATAAGAATTCAACATAGATAAGTTCAAAATATCCAAGCGAATAGTCAAATAAATTCTTACCAAGCACGATCAAACATATCAAACGTGGTTGCTTGCATTATTAATGCTTACATTTTACGTGAATGCTTACCTTTCTAGTTTAATGCGTGCACGATTCTTATTTTCAATCTCTGATGTAAAAGCTGCACAGGGTTACATATGGTCTTTTTGACTACTTTAAGAATATTTTTCCCCCTTTTTGTTGTCCTTTTAAATATGGTTTGGTTTATTTTTACCTTTTAAGTTTGGAATAAGCTTTTATGTTATTGTGTTTATTTTTTTTATTATGGAAATTCAAGTCTGAATTCAGTCATTCGAATTGCATATTAGGATCAGAAAACTCTGATTCATCGGAGCTTTCGAGATTGCTCAACGGCGCATTGCTGTTTTTATCACTAAAAAAAATCTTCACTTATAAGCTATATCTAAGCTCTCTGCTATATATATAGCAAAAATTAAATGTTAGCGGTACTAAGAACTATGTAACACGGAGATTTTCGCCATCTTTGGAAACTCAAAGACATGGAATGAAATGTCTGTAAAACAACATGAAATCGCCATAAACCGACTGTTTGGTATACTGTCGTAAAGTATATATAAAGTTTACATATATATCATAAAGTATATATGCTATATACGCACGATATCACGATCAAACTCTGATTTGCCTCAAAGCATAAAATACTCTTTGTCCAGATTTAAAAAAAAAAATTTCCACGCGTTAACTCATGATACTCCTAAAAGATATAAATATGACATACGAGAATACTCTAAATAATCCATTAAAAAGTTAAATTACACACATACGCACATAAACTGTACGATATGATATCTATTCCAGAAAACCAAATATTTCTGCTATTCTCTATTACATTTTAAATTTTCTTTCATGAATAAATTTAACAAAGAAGGTGAAAAAAGCAATAATAAACCCATCTGTGCACATATATAAGCTTTTGCATTAGTTTGCAATACAATTTTATCATTTTACTTAAAATAAACCAAATATTTCTGCTACTCTTTATTATATTTTAAATTTCCTTACATCAATAAATTTTGCAAAGGTATCAAAAAATAAATAAATAAATAAACTCCATTTGCGCACAAATATAACTTTCTACATTGTTGTTCCAACACAACTTTGTCATTTTTAAATTTCATTCTAAAAATAATTTTCATGATTATAGTACAAAAAAAAAAAAAGAAAGAAGAAAACCCAGAAGAATTTGGTATTCTATTCAAAGCCACCAAACAATAAATCCATTCATCATAAAAATCATTTTAGGAGTAGTGCATCCGAGAAAGGTTAATATCCAATCACCTTACCCCAAAAACCCAATCGAAAATTTGTCTTTGTTCCCCCTACCACCCTTGGGGTTGGGATGACGGACAGACGGCGAGGCTCCTCTATTATTCTTTCATTAAGTAGCTCCCTGCGCAAACACGGAGGCTCTCCCCTTTCCCTGTGGTTACTCATCCCTGGAAAAACACACCTTCGTTAGTCAAACGGCCGCCATTGCTTATTACGCTGCTGCCGGCAACTTAACTTAGTTTGTTCTAACTATAAAAGACTATTTGATGTCGGTCTGGCCTTTCCTGACGGTGAATTGAGTCTGGTAGGTTGAGTAATAATGAAAAAAAGAAGAATTTGATGAAAGGGGTGAATGGTTAGATTGTGTTAAAAGTGGGGGTTCTGAATTCTAGTGTGAAAGATTTTGTGTGTGTGCAAGATTGATATGTTATTGTGGCGTGAAATTGATTGAAAGATAAAAAATAAATGAATAAAATTTTTTAAAAAATAGTTAAATGGGTTAAGATTAAAGAATAGAGAAAAGTAGTCAATATGTTTTAGGCTAAATAGTTAATAGTCAATATGTCTTAGATTAAAAAGTAATAATTTCAAAATAAATGCAGCTATAGAACAAAAACGGAGGATTTTTTTTTAACGTTTGAAATAAAAATCATTAATAATTAGTAAATTTTACTGTTTAATTTTAATTAACATCATTTTAGTAATAAAACCGTAAAATGTCATGTAGTTAATATGAGCAATTAATCACTTATTATTTTGCACGTACAGGTTAATTAAAAAGTAAGATTTAATATGTGAGAGATGGTGATTTTAACATAACATGCAGTTATAGATTGATTCTGTTTGTCGCTCTACGGTCATTTTGCACACACTTCAATCTAATTAGACAGAGTCATACAGTTTAACGTTGATTACGAAACACTAACAAACATCCATGCCATTGCCAGGATTCGAGCCTGGAGCCTGTGATACCAAACGCTAGAGCGCTAGCCAATGGACCATAAGGTCCGCATGCTGTTACAGAATAAGAATTAAAGGTGTTTTAACATTTGAAATACAAAAAATAATTAATACATATCAATATATTGAACCGTTTTATTATTTTGCTTCAATAATTAACATCATTTTGGCAATAAAACCATAACATACCCGTAGTTAATTAAACAATTAATTACTGATTCTTTTAGCATGTACAGGTAAATTAAAGAGTGAGATTAAATAGTAAATATGTGCTTTATTAAAGAATGATGATTTTAACATATATGAGTTATAAAAGAACTAAGATATGTGGGTTTTCTAACGCTTAAAATACAAGAAATCATTAATACATATCAATAAATTTAACTATTTTAGTATTTTACTTTAATTAACATCATTTTGGTAATAAAGCTGTAACGTGACATGTAGTTAATATTTTACCATGCACATTACATTACCGTACACATTTACCAGTACACTTATTATTTTACCATACAAAGAAAAATTAAAAAATAAGATTAAATAGTCAATATGTTCTAGATTACAGAGGGGGGATTTTAACACATAAGCATAGAATAACTAAAGTTTATTTATTTAATATTTTTTTTAACGTTTGAAATACAAAAAATCATTAATACATATCAATAAATTGAACAGTTTTAGTATTTAACTTTAACTAACATCATTTTGATAATAAAGCCATAGCATGCCATGTAGTTAATATAAACAATTAATCACTTATTATTTTACCATATGCAGTTAAATTCTATCATTATATTGTTATAAGTGTAAATACTATTGAATTTTAGTAATTATTTGTGTATTTATTTTTAATATGAAAGCAAACTAAAAAAAAATTTTTATTTATTATTGTTTATTAAAATTTTATTTTATTATTATTAATTTTATTTTTATTTTTTATTAATTAATTTTATTATGGCAATGGCATGGATGTTTGTTAAAATTTTATTTTTATTTTATTTTAACTTTATTTTATTTAAAAGGATAAATTACAAATTTGTATTAGTGATTTTAAAAGGCGTGGCAGTTTCAGTCTAGTGTAAATGTTTTATGTATAGATAAAATTGGAGAATTATTTTGAAATGGATATAGTTCGAATTATAGATGATTATTTTATTCCTTTTTAGCTTCAATTTTAATAATGGTGTAGTAAATGAAACTTGCTAGAATTAATCTTTAAAGATCGTTGACGTATATGAATGAAAGCAAAACTTCTATCATTAGAAATTACTTCAATGTAATATATGAGGAGTTAAGGAATTAATAGCAGCTGTGATACACTGTTTCAGTTCATAGAAACAAATGCAAAGTATCTGATGGATAAAATCTTTCATGTGTAACATCACGTGAAATATCCGTCATTAGAGCCCCACTTATAGTTAATTCCATTAGAACTCCACTTTGTATGGCGAATATCCTAATTTCCATAATGCATGACATGCATCCGACAAACACCGATCGATCAATAAATCTCACAGTAAAAGTGATCAACTTCAGTAATTACTTTGTAATTTACTAAACTATTTACAAAGTATCATCATAATATGTAAAGAATAAATAAAACTATGTAAATAATAAATAAAACTATGTAAATAATAAATAAAATTATGTAAATAATAAATAATACTAAGTTTACTAAAGTTATATATTATCCTGGATAATTTAGTAAACTTACTATTTTATAGTTAATTTATATATAATTTTGCGATGTATCTAAAAATATTCAGACATTCTGTATATATGATTTTGCGCAAGGGGTAGACTTTGGCAAAGGGTAGAATGTTACCGATTTAGTATAAATGACCTTGCATATATGACAAATTCTTAAATACAAATTCCATTGTATCCAATTATTATCATGTTTACGCCATTAATGACCTCGTACTGATAATATTTTTAAATTAAATGTGTAATCCAGAATTATGAAATAGTTATTCAGATTATTCAGAAATTAGATGCAATTGGAAAAGGTTCATGATAATCTATCGGTAGCATAATTTGGTGAATTTAGCCATTACTGGAATGTGGTCATCATAGTTAATGAATTTCTACATGGCTTCAAGTGCATGTGCTTTTTGTGTGGTTCCAGCATGACGGTATCCCCTTACACCTTGTGGTATAAAAAATTTTCCCTCCTAGAAACTTTCAAGCACAAAATAATCTGTTATAAGGGTAATTTGAAATGGCCTCCTAGATCACCTGACATATATGCGCTGATTTTTTTTTTCTTGTATGCTTTTCTAAAAGATCAAGACAAAAAACATGATTATCTACACATGCAAATGAGTAACATATGAAATGCTATACGTTCAACGAAAAGTTTTATTTGTTGTACAGAACTGCATTGCTATTGCTGACAGACAATTCGATCCCACACCATTGTATTTACTGATACACGCAAGTACATTATTTTATGCTCTTCTTTCATAATATCCGGATAAGATATAAATTTCTTATTAAAAATTTGTCCATTCATTTTGTGTTGTAGTTATGACGGTGTTCGGATACCGTCAGATATTTGCCTTTCATGTTTTTTTTTATTTTTTTATGTTAAGTTGTATGCATATAGAATGTCCCCTATCAATCTAAATCAATGATGCTCAATACATTTGCAACGGTTAATATTCTTATTATTCTTTAATGTTACTGTTTTTGAGATACAATCACTAATTTTGCAAGATCAATCGATAAGAAAGGAGGGGTTAATCTTGAATGATTGCGCATGGCCTCTTTTAAGGTTGGGCTTCTACCGGATACTAAAATGTCATACTGGGAACGCCAGCTAAATGGAAGCCTGAATGGGTAGAAGATAAAATTTCTGATTGAATGGTGTTCTACTACGTGAGATTTTAATCAGCGGTGGAAACCCGCCTTTCTTATAGCTAGACGTTACTTCCAGACACACTAATTTAATTCTTGGTTCTAATGTAATTTCGCTGTGTAAAGGTATAGCTGCACAACCAATATATACTATTATACTGTAACACTTGGTATGAAGTACTCTTTAGATTGCTAATTCTCATCGTTATGACTTATGATAAAATGCTTAATTAACAGAATTGTAAAAATATGCATTGATTAAAGTTAAATTAAATAAAATAAATAATTTTATCAATTGATAATAATAATATAATCACAATATTTTTTTTTCCCCTTACAAAATAAAACTATACATCAAATATTTATATACACCACTCGTAGAAAATGTGTCGATGTATTGAAAATACTTATACAATCTAAAGATAAATCTACATTAAATTTAAAAAAAAAAAATTCTAATGCAGCTGGCAAATAGACCGTGATTTTTTTATGCCATAAGGCCTGCACCGACGTTACTCACTTTGCACTACCCAGGGGGCGCGTGTAACTTGAAAATAAGCAACGGCGCGGTGTAACAATGCCCTCGCACGCTCTACGATCCTATTAGGACCGGGACCTACGATTTAAAGTGGATTCCGAACCACTACAAACACCCATGGCAACGCCGGGATTTGAACCCGATACCTGTGGTACCGAGCGCCAGGCACTCGGCCATCAGGCCCCTAAATTCAACATCTATTTGATAATTTTACAAAGATTTATGGGAGAGATTTCCCCTTCTGACTTTGAAATATGTTTGAGGTTAACTCTAAAGGTGACCATGTAACTAACACAGCTGGCAGGCGTAAAATATTGTGGTTAACTTTCGTTGTATAGGGAATTGTACAAAATAATGTCTCGAGTAATAACGTCACGTTCCGAAGTGTCTAGAAAAGACCTTGGGGGATCATTAAATCGACCTTGAGTGACCATAAAATCGACCTTGGAGGGCCATAAAATATTGTGAACACGTGCTAAGTGGGAATTTACATTGCAAAAGCAAGCTTTTGTCATCCCTGACTTCGTGTCCCTCTCTTTAGCTAGAAAGAAGACCCCCTGCCCCTTTCTTTCACAGCTCCCCTTTTCCATTCTAGATTGCTTTTTTTTACAGATGGGTAGGGTCAGTAAGCCATTCCAAGCATTACTAACATTGTGATACTTTTACCAATATTGGGCAACGGGCAACTGGAATACTGGTTACGGAGTTCCAATGTGATTTTAAGAACCACTAAACCTCTACATTTTAATGTTAGCTAAAAAAAATTTACACTATAGTAGTTGCTTAAATTAAAGATTATCAATATTCTACTGAAACGAGATATATTGCCACGTTTGAAAGTTTTAAGCAAATCGATTTGGTTTGGTTTGTCGCTCTGCGGGCATTTATTTTTTTTCACACTTTAGTATATTTAGACCTGGACCTACAGTTGAATCATAATTCCGAACCACTAATTAATATTCGTGCTACAGCCAGGATTCGAACCTGTGGTATCTCAGGCCAGAGCGCTAGCCAATTGGCCATCAAACAGCTTAAATACATCGAAGCACAAGAAAAACAATCCTTATCATAATTATCATTATTGTGTAGGCGTAGACTTGTGGTACAGCCAGTTTAACACAGCATAAGGAAGCTGAACCGATATAATATTCTGCTTTTTTCAGTCGAATATATGATATTTGAATTTTGCATATTTGTTATTTGAATTTCAATGATATTAATATAATGAATGATATTTAAATTTTGATGATATTAATCTAAAGAATATTTGAATTTTGATGATATTAATATAATGAAT
>BPLQ01002207.1:106137-122892 GCA_021605075.1 Caerostris darwini | reverse complement strand
AAAAAAAATATATACTGATTTTAAAAGCAACTCATTACAATGACTTTATTTATTTTTATTTATTTACTTTTTTTGTTTATTTAAGATTAGAAGTGATCTTTAAATATATTGAACAAAAAAAATCAGCAAAGAAAGGAATTTTCATTCTTGTAAATATTTGTCTGTCGAAATGAATTTTGTTTCACGAATTTTGTTAAATCCGAAATCTAACCTACCCTTTCTTTAAAAACATCTTGTAATTATACATTTGTTAGTGCTAATCTTTATTGATTTTAAAAGATTATTATATAACTCATAAGTATATTATTTGTGCCATGAATGCTTGTAGTTGTTCGGAATCACTTTAAACCATAGGTCCCGGTCTAATATGACTGTAGAGCGTTAGGGGTAGGGCAAACAACCCTACCATACCCTGATTGATTCCTACACCGAAAAAACAAATTTTCTATATCGAAATCTGCCAATAGACAGACAACGTTTGCCATGGGGCTGTTGCATCAATAAAGAAGAAAAGAAGTATAATAATTATATATATATATATAAATTGTATATACTTTATAAGTTTTCTGTTAGATATATATAGATATATATATATATATATATATATATGAGAAAACTTTATATTCCAAGAATAATTATTAACTTTTATTTATTTATTAATTATTATTATTTTTTTTTTTTTAGGAATCCTTCACATAGTGACAAGAACATAAAATCAGACGACGACACGACAGTGACGAAAAGTGAGAAATTCCTTGTCATCTCCTGGTACCATCCCTGTTAAAACCAGATAGGAAGTACTCGTCTTCCGTCTAAAGTGCTCTCAGCACCAGCAGTTCTCGGAAAAGGTAACTTACTGACTTGTATAATCTCTCCGTAATCAGCCGGGGGTCAACACCGAGTAGATTATTTAATCTCTGGTCAACTTCCCCTCCCCTGATTTATGGGGCAGTTTCTTTTCCTGCCTGTCCCCAGGGGCCCTACCCTTGCTGATAAGATATTCTAAGAACACTATCCGATGGAAGCTTTTCTGGTTGGAGTCTCTCAATTGAAAAATGCATGTTCGGACGGATGTTTGCTTTAAGATGTGTGTCTATTTCATGTACGAATTGCAACTTTATGTTTCAGTAGTAAATCAACTTTGTTTTCTTTTAATATATATATGTGTGTTTCCGCTCTTTCACATTTATTTGGTTTTTCTTTTATTGTTTTAATATTTGCTACTTTTTGGAAAGTAATTTTTACAAAAGAGGATTATTTTTTCTCAGAAACAGGAGTTTGCGTAAAATATTATTTCTTGGGATTATAAAAATTGACTTAGTTAAATGCTGAGTAAAATATTAATGCTACTTTCAAATAAAATATCTATGTTTAGTAAATATTTCTTATATTTTTACTGAAAATTTGATTTTCTTGCTTTTGTTTGGTTATGTTTTATTTATTTATTGAATAGATTAATAGATTCATTGATAAATTAGATTGAATAGATTTATTGATAAATTAGATTGAATAGATTTATTGATAAATTTTATTATTGAATAGATTTTTAAATAGCATTTTCTTTAATAGCTTTGATTTTCACAAAGCCTTTTAAACAGTTGGGTAGAATGACGCGGGAAACCGGGTTCGATACCCGAAAAGTAAAGCTAAACGGGAAGCTTCCGTGTTAATGCTAAGTTTGGTTTATCGCTCTACGGTCATCTTTTGCACACTTTGGGCTAATTAAACCGGGACCTACAGTTTAACGAGGATTCAAAACCACTCACAAACATCCATGCCATCGCCAGGATTCGAATCTGAAGCACCAAAGGCCAGAGTGATTGAAAGGCAATTGGTCATCAGGCCGCTTAATGCTGAGAAAGGGAACTACAAATCTTTAGGCGAAAAAGTCCTTGAATTAAAATTGAAGAGGAGGGTTGTGAACTCCAGAAAATCATATTACGGGTTATAACTTAAAACAGGACTGGTATAATAGGGATTTATGGATACAGAGTAACCGACATCCTAGGTAACGTTGAATCTGCTACATATCTATCTGGTATTCAAAAACAATATATTTTGAGGAAGAAGTCGTAGATGCTTTTTTTATTATATTGGATATATCCAATCATTAAGTTTAATAGCAATTTGTTTATAAATGAATTAATATTAAGGAGATCGAATTAGATTTAAGTAATTTGTTAAAATAATAATTGCTAGAAATATGTATTCTGTACATTTGAAGGGTCTTCACAAATTTGTTAATAGGTGTTAAATAAATTTAAAAAAAAAATACAATTTTTCCTCAAAAAGCACGTATTGTAGTAATTTTAAAACCTGTAGTTCATGTTAGAGTTGTTGTTTTAAGTGAAAATGACATGTTTTTGAAAATAAATGTAATTTTTTTTTTAAACTTAGACATCTACTTAGTTTAGTAAGTAGGTAATGAAATGAAATCTAGTTGCATAATTACTATTAATAGATTTTTTCAGTATAAGTAATAACTATATGAATTTATCTTCTCCAAAATAAATGAATAAAAATGTTTACATTATTAAAAAGTTTTTTTTTTTAATAATTTAAATTTTTTATTTGATGCAACATTTTTCATTTTTAAATCATGTGTAAATCGGATGAAAACCGGTAGTTCGTTATTCTGTAAATTTTTTTTTTTTTTTAAATTTCTATTCAGATATACATTACTTTCTATAATTACTAAATAAACTAAACGTGTACTACAAAAGGAATAGTTAAAAGCATCTTCTAATTCTCTGATAACACATCCGTCGCCTTTTCTGAGATCAAGAGTCTACATCTGATCTCTACCAAGTCGCTTCATAATAAAACTGATCGCGCTCGATCTAACAGCTTCCTGCCATTTCAAATAATTGAATATTTAGTATCCTTGGTGCAGCTGGAGTAATTGCAGCGTCAGGAGTAGCAATTTACGAGCCGCTTCCCTCCAGCAGATCCATAATTATGAGACAATAATTGGATAAGCATTTAGTAACAGTTGCCATTACCATTAGCGTTCCACTCTGATGGGCTATATTTAATTTAACATTTATATCCCCTCAGAATATCTCCTCGTTATTCTGCAGCACAGTCTGCTAAGTCTCTTAAAAACTGATAATCAGCATTGCTTATCAATGTGTCTGTGTAGTGTAATAGAAAAATTACTGTGGTTTAAATTGAAGCTGCCTCTATAATGAATAAATAACAGGTCTACTGATCTGTTTTATATATATACAGATCGGTAGGCTTCGTGTCAAACTTGTGGGTGCCCACCAACGAATGATGAAGGGCATAGCATTATTTTTAGCATTTATTTTTATCTAGTTACCTCAACCCTAGTGCTATATATCCCCTTATCAGTCAGAATTGTGACAGCAGAACATCAGTTGGCCTCATGAATACCACGAACAGCCCACCGACGGGTAACCCGAGACGAGCTTTTAGTATTCTTTTCTTTTCTTTTCTTCACACCTCACCCTCATGCTTAGGACTATATAGACCCTTACCAGTCAAAAAGTGAGAATAGAACATAGGTAAGTCTCATGTATACCATGAACAGCCCACCGACATCGTGCCTAAATCTATACAGACCCATACCAGTCAGAAATGTGATAATGGAACATCAGTGGGCCTCATGAATACTAGAAGAGCCCACCGACAGGTGATGCGAGACGAGATTTTAGCATTCTTTTCTTTTCTTCACATCTTATCTCTGATCTCGGGCTATATAACCCCTACTAATCAGAAAGGTGAGATTCGAACATCGGTAGGCCTCAAGAATTCCACCAACAGTCCACCGACGGGTGACGCGGTTCACTCCTCACCCTCCGGCCTAAGTCTATACAGCCCCATACCAGTCAGAAAAGTAAGAATGAAACATCAGTGGGCCTCATGAACAACCCATCGACTGGTTCATAATAAAACCGATCCCGCTCGATCCAACATCTCTGGAACTGCTTCCTGCCATTCCAAATAATTGAATATTTAGTATCTTTGGTGCAGCTGGAGTAATTGCAGCGTCAGGAGTAGCAATTTACGACCCGCTTCCCCCCAGCAGATCTCCATAATTATGAGACAATAATTGGATAAGCATTTAGTAACAGTTGCCATTACCATTAGCGCTCCACTCTGATAGGCTATATTTAATTTAACATTTATATCTCCACAGAATATCCTCGTTATTCTGCAGCACAGTCTGCTAAGTCTCTTAAAAACTGATAATCGGCATTGCTTATCAATCTGTCTGTGTAGTGTAATAGAAAAATTACTGCGTTTTAAATTGGAGCTGCCTTTATAATGAATAAATAACGGTTTTGTATATACATATCGACCGATCCTCGACAGTAGATAGATACAGATTGACAGTAGACCGCGTGTCGAACTTGTGTTTACCCACAAACGAGTGGGGAAGGGATGACTTTTAACGTGTATTTCTTTTTTATTCACGTCGCCCCGTACCTATAGCTACTATTCAGAAAATGAAGAGTGAAACATCAGTGGGCTTCATAAATTCTACGAACAATCCATTGATGCCTGTTGTGAGAAGAGCTTTTAGTATTCTTTTCTTTTCTGCACATCTCACACTACCTAGGACTATTAGTCTCAAACCAGTCAAAAAGGTGAGAGTGGAACATCTGTGGGCCTCGTGAATACCACGACGCCCACCGACGGGTGACGCGAGTAGCATTCTTTTTTTTTCTTCACTCTTCACTCCTGTACCTATGGCTATATAGCCCCTAGCAGTCAAAACAATGAGAGAACATCGGTGGGTCTCATGATTTCCACGAACAGCCAACCGACGCGTGATGCGAGAAGAGCTTTTAGTGCTCTTTTCTTTTCTTCAACTTCCTAACTAGGCTATATAACTCTGTATCAATCAGAAAGAAGAGCTTTGGTCGTCAGAAACGTCGATGGGCGTCATAAATACCACGAACTAACCACCGACGGGTGACGCGAGACGAGCTTTTAGTATTCTTTTCTTTTCTTCACACATCTGACCTAGGGCTACTAGTCAGAAAGGTGAGAGTCGAATATCGGCAGACCTCAAGAATTCAACGAAAAGCCCACAGATGGGTGACATGAGAAGAGCTTTTAGGGTTTTTTTTTTGTTTTTTTTTCCCCCACCTTCCACAAATCTGGAAATATTGGTTATTTTGGTAAGAGGAGCACATAAATGAAAGTTCGTATTTGGTTTGTCGCCCATTTTTTGCGCAATTTATGTTAACTGAACCGGCACCTACAGTTTAGCATGGATTCCGAACCACTAACAGGCATCCATGCCACCGCCAGGATACGAATCTGAAGTCTGTGGTACCAAAGGCCAGAGCTCTAGCCAATTGCCCATCAGGCCACGAAATAATATTTAGGAGCACCTAAATTACATATTAATTAATTGTATATTTATCAGATTTGTTTTTAAAAACTTTTCCAATGGTTGATTTTTAGAAGAAAAAAAAAGTTATAATAATTATAAATAAGTGTAAAATTAATTTTTAAATGATTTCGCCATGTCGAATCCTTTTGATGCTACGCGCATTTATTTATTTTTTTTTTAAAAGTAGAAGGAAAAGAAACCCTAAACATGTCACGAAGGGATTCCGAAAAAATTGCCTGAAATTTTTCTTCTCAAGTCATACATTTATTTAATTGTGTGTTTAGTAATGATAAATAAATAAGAAATGTTATTTTGTTTATATCTCCGATCATTTTGTATGAAATATAATTAAACGTTACAAAACGTACACAACCGTTCACATTTATTTTTCGATCATTTAAAAATAATACGTAATAAAGTTTATTAATAGAATATAAATGTTAAATGTTCAAAAGAATTAAATTCGCATTTATTAACAGCTAAAAAAATTAACCATTTCTTTTGAAAATCGTTGCATGATAGTAGGCTTTATAGTATTCTCCATCGCTCCAACAACATAGAGTAATAATAGCCAACAGTAAAGATATTGTCAAGCTATCATCGCATATGTGAAACTATAAAAAATATACATGTATGAAATATTTTTAAATGAGTGTAGTATAAGCTAATTTTCCCCCTGTAACATAAGTATACAAAGCGGCCAAATAATTAACGTTAGAGTGATAGTATAAGTGACCAGCTGTCACGTCACTCCTGACAGCGGCGATTATAAAAGACACTTATTTTCACATGAGATTTATGTTAGTCCCAAACTTGTAACCCTGATATGTGTTCTATTTGATTCCTATATGGACACACAGCACGCTAAGATTTCTTGAAACTAAAGCTGGATTTTTTCACCTGAAATAACAATTTAAAACGGATGTTCATGATTTATCTATGCCAAGTTTGCAAGATGCGATCTGCTTTTAAATACTTGGAAAAGATACAAAGCATTCCACCTTTGCAACAGACACGTGTGCCGAAAAGGGACCAAAATTCCACCAACAACAAAAAAGTAACAAAGAAAAAAGCCAGGCCAGACTTTCTTCACCTGAGATAGCAGGAACCCCAACACCCAACACCCCCTGTTCTTGTAACAATGAAATAGGCGTCAGATTTTCTGGCTGGGAGAGCACCAGAATCATGGAGTGCAATGTTTGGACAATTCACAGACAGAAAAACCATCCAGCATTTCAACCGAGGGGTAAACAAATAACACTCCAGTGGGGAAGGTTTGACAGCTCATTCGCCCCTCTCTTCCCTTACCCAACAAAGTATTTCCAAAGCCCTACCTTTGTGGGGGTAGGCGCACAAAAGAAAGCATTCCGCGACAGCTGTCACATTTAAAAGGTTGGGGGATTGCTCAAGTCCAAATCTCCCCCCAACGATAATTCACACGGTGAGAGATATTTGATGAAGCATTTGCCTTCGGGGTGGGCCCCTATTCTTTATGAACTGTTCTGGAAAAGTTGGGGATCTAGATAGTAAAAAAAAAGAATGAATGATAAGACCAGGTTTCGAGTTTGGGATCGGATCGAGATTATCTTGAAACGTAATCCGTTTAGGGCTGTCACAATACCAGTTTTATTCAGTCCTGCTGTTTTGATTATTGACCGCAAATTTTTAAATGTGGAACCAAGTCCTTTGTTATTTAAGATTTCGCAATGATTGTTGTTCCTGTGGGAAAACGGATAGAGCATTACAAAGGCATTGATATAGATTTGATATAGATTCTTTTACCATGGGAAGTGGGAAAGGAAACCTTTGCGTCATTCTAATTTTAAGTTATTTGGGAATGTCAATTGAAAGTGTCCCAAAACCCCCAAATCCCAAAAACAGCACTCTGTGAATAGAGTTCTGACATATGAGTCTTACTGTAGTCTTAATTCAAATGGATGTTATAATAGTACGTTTTTTTTATCAGTATTAAAAGTAGGAAGTGGGATATTATAAATCTTCCAAAATGGGATTATTTTTAAGTGCTAAAGTTTCTACCATTTTTGAAGATTTATTGCTATTTTTATTGATTTATTATTAGTACTATTTTTATTTATTTATTATGATTACTGCAATTTAAAATTTTTTTCATTTATGCAAGAAGCATTTTATAAATTCTTTCATGTATTTATTCAAAAACCAAATTTTCCATTTGAAATAATTCAGAAATAAATTTTATTTCAAATGAAACTTCAAATTAAGAAGCATGGTCCTTCTATTAAAAAAAAAAAATTACGCAACTTCCATGGAGAATTTATAAAATTGTCGTGGAATAAATGATAAAAATAAATAAAAGTTCTCACATTTTGGAAATTTTTTTTGCTATTTTTATTTATTTGTTATGATTATTGGTATTTTTATTTATTTTTATCATTTATCCAAGAACATTTTATAAATTCTTTCATGTATTTATTCAGAAACCTAATTTTCCATTTGAAATAATTCAGAAACAAATTTTATTTCAAATAAATATTTCAATTAAGAATCTTGGAACATACATTAAAAAAAAAACTTCCGATTAAGAATCTTGGAACATCAATTAAAAAAACTTCCATGGAAGAATTTATAAAATTCTCGTGGGATAAATGATAAAAATAAATAAAAAAAATCTCATGTTTTGGAATATTTATAATGTCATCACACATTCCCGCTGATTTTAGTGCCGTTTTTAGTTGTTCATAAATTATAGTATAAAGTTTAATAGCTGAAAGCTTTATAGGTTGCGTTTTCACTGGATAATAAAATACGCCACACCACTGCCACTCGGAAGCTTGAGTGTGCAGAAAATCAGACTACAGATAGCGAATACTCTAAGACGAGATATTTTAGTATCCGATGGAAAATCCATAACTTTAAGATTGAGCTTTTAACGAACTTGGTAACTTTATTGATATAAAAATGCATGCAAAGGCACAATTAAATATGATATCATGAACAATAAATTAATTAGTAACAGCATAAGTTGTAATTTTTATATTTTACACTATTGATTCTTCTTCTTAGCCTCATTGTGAGCCAAGGCCGTTTGCATACTGGCAGATTTTGAGACAGTAGATGTTTTCTTTTTACGGGGTAGGTTGTCTATCTCAAGAGTCATATTAGACCGGGACCTACGGTTTAAAGTGGATTCCGAAACACTACAAACATCCATTGGGGGTAGCGTTATTCGCGTCCGTAGCATATCTTCAAGCTACACGTGCCCTCTGGGTAGTGCTAAATGAGTAACAACGGTGCAGCTCTTTCTTATGGCATAAAGATTGACTATCTCTAGCAGAATTAGAACTACAGAAAATATCCATGGCACCGTCGGGACTCGAATCCGAAACCTGTGGCACAACACTACTGATTAACATCATTCATTTTTAATATTTATAGAAACCAATTCAAAGTACTTATAGAAAAAAACTTTCAGAACACTGAAAATTACATGCAAAATTATAAATAAATAAAATATAATTGTTAACCGACTTAAATCGAAGATCGTGCTTTTAACAAATTATCCTACAACTGTCAAATAACTTAAAATCTTAATTAAAAATGCTGTCCAGCAATTCAGTAGAAATGGTTAATTAAAGGTAAAGCTGTCATCGAAGCCGATGTCTGAGTGGTAATTCTGATTGTTCTGATTCACTTCGAGAGTGTCTAGACAATTAATGAATCAGCTCGATTTTGTCTGGGTTTCCAGTGATATTCTTCACCCTTCTAGACACAATAGAAGGGCGAAATCTTTGGCAGCAAGTTCCATCGATCTTAATTTTGGGTTTATCTTGGAGAATTCTCAGTTGGTTTTAGCCTGCAAAAGTTCTTTTAGATCTTTATTCTAACAAAAAAAGAGATGTTACGAGGTTGTTTCGTTCTTTTTCTTTCGAATAATTCTAGAAAGAATCTCCAAGCATACTCTAAGCACAACATTAATAATTAAAATTTCTGTTCGAGTTATTTATAATTTAATAAATGTGCATTTGAGTGTTCATAAAAAGTTCTGACAAAATAAAAAGAGTAATAGTAGCCATAAAAACGACTAATTTTTTACTGCGGTATCTAGATTCGCTGATGGAAAATCGTCTAAGAATTAAAGGTCAGAATTTCCATCGGATTATAAACTCTCACGCTATAGAAAATCAGCCAGTTGGAAACCTGATTCACTCTGAGTGTCAAAACTTCCATTCTAAATGTCAGAAAAGCGTAAAATGAGATGTCCGATTTAAACTTTGAGCAATGAAAAGAAATATAATTTACGAAATAAAATAATAGCAAAACAAATCAGATTCAAAGTAGTTCCGAGGCTCCATCACACATCACTAAATCAGAAATGGCGCTTCTTCTTGCAGATTTCTTATTTTTACAATTTATGCATCACATAATTGTTGAAACATCTAACTAACATATCAAAGAATGTAAACTCTGAAGAGCAATACATAATTTCCATAATTTATTTATAATGACAGAAACACGTCTAACAAAACAAATCAACAAAGCTCGTGACAAAATGAATCAAATTTTCATTCAACAGATTTTTGTCGCAAAATGCAATAAAAATTTTATTTAAATTTTCAAAAATTTTTCATTCAATTAAAATATAATATTTGTAAAGATGCATATACAATTTCGTTTCATTTTATTATGTTGTCTATAAATTCTTTAGATGTCTGTATAATTCTTATTAACTACATCGGTGACTGTCTGTTACACATCGGTGAAAACATGATAGAAGTCTAAAACTTTTTTATTGCTATTATGAGAGGGCAATTGGAAAATTTCTCATTTATTCTCATAACTGCTATTATTTCCGTCATAGTTTATCTTTCAAACTCCCCTTCCCTTATGTAGCATTTATATTTTTACTTTATTCAAAGCAATTCAAATAAAATATATTACAAGAAATATAAATATGTATGACCTAATTATTTAATTCTAAATATTCTTAAGAAGTATTTTTTTTTCCATTGGATTATGTGGATTTATGCTACAATACTAAACATTTAAATAAAATAGAATGTTTTCCCCTGGATCATTTTAGATCGACATGAGTACCAGATATGTTATAATGCACAAAATCTTGTAAAACAATACAATATAGTTTTATATCTCAAAATAAGCAACTAAATTATTTAATTTTGTAATCATTTCGTAAAATGACTCATGATCTTCTCTTTACAATAACACAGGATTAAGATTTCCCAATACAATTGCTTTAATCAAACAGAAAACACTCTATAAAATCAATCTAACCACACCCATACCATCGTTTGTGTTTGTCCTGTTATAATTGTGCCGTTGAAGAAGTTGATAAGAAGCTTAGAAGCTATTGAAGAAAGATATTTAGCCACTCCTGATTTAATTCAAGAAAAGGAAATGGAATCTGCAACCAATTATATTCCTTTTTTTTTAATACAAATCTTATTTTACTGTTTCATTATCTTTTTGCACTTATTTTTAGAACATCCCGTTTGTATTAACTACTCATGAAATTATTTTTTTCCAAATATAATTTAGTATCAGAACATTTTTTTATTGAAATAGCAAATATTCGTTGTTGGAATTATGATCAGTAAGTTTTCATGCTGTTTTATTTATTTTTAATTCAAGTATAAATTCAGCCATTCGGATTGAAACGAGATTCGGAATAATAACTAAGAATAATAACCCTCACAGAGCTTTCGATATCCCTTTACGATACATAGCTGCAATTACTATACAATCTCTATTCATTTTGAAAAAAAGAAAAAAAAATCATAATAAATAACGAAAAGTACAGCTCTTGAGAACTTAAGGACAATGTCAAATGTCTATCAGACAACATGAAATCGCAAAAGAATAACTTTCCTTTAACTAATATCTTGTTAACTAATATAATTATCGAATTAATCTAATTAGCTAATATAATTTATCTAATTGTTAACTTATCTTTTTACTTCTATTCATTTTGAAAAAAAAATCATAATAATAACGAAAACTAAATAATACGCTTCTCATTTATGAACTGAAGACAGATGAAATCGCAAAAAGAATAACATTCCTTTAACTAATGTCTTGTTAATCTAATTAATCGAAATAACTAATCTAATTGTTAGCTAATGTCTCTACTTCTATTCATTTTGAAAAAACAACGTGAGAGACGTATCAGACAACGTGAAATCACAAAAGAATAACTTGTTTTTAATTTATGTCTTTTTAACTAATATAATTATCTAATTAACTAGTCTAATTAATTTAATTGTTATCTAATGTGTTTACTTTTACTCATTTTGAAAAAAAAATCATAATAATAAGGAAAAGTAAATAACATGCAGCAATTTTGAGGGCATCATTACTGAAGGACATCCTGTCAAATGTCTATCAGACAACATCGCAAATGAATTACTGTTGCCCGGATTAAAATACCACTAATAAACCCGTGTTTGCCACATAATAACACAAGATAACCAAAAAAACCTTTTTAATGCTGAATTCTTTTCGCACGTGTTAACTCGGGATGTTCCGAAAAGTCAAACATAAGATACTATTATACTCTGAATAATCCGTTAAAGGATTAAATCAAATAAAAACTCCTTCCACTGAACTTCTTGGCCCTTTTTACTCATCTTCCCCCGTTGTGTGGCCAGATGAGAGCGGGCGGATTACTACTCGGGTCCGAGGCACACCTCCTGCGTCAATTTCTGCAAAAAATCACAATAATAACGAAAAGTAAATAAGATGCAGCTATTTTGAGAACTGAAGGACATCCACTCAAATGTCTATTGGACAACATGAAATCGCAAAAGAATAACCTTGTCTTTAACTAATGTCTTGTTAACCAATCTAATTAATCTAATTGTTAACTAATGACTTTACTTCTATTCATTTTGAAAAAAAAAATCATAATAATAATGAAAAGTGAATAGCATGCAGTTATTTGGAGAACTCTACGACATCGAGTCAAATGTCTATCAGACAACATGAAATCGCAGAAAAATAACTGTTACTGACTATTATCACTAAAAATGTCTTTGTTTCTGTTAATTTCGAAAAATAAAATCATAATAATAACGAAAAGTAAATAACATATAGCTCTTTTGAATACTGAAGTCAAATGTCTATCAGACAACATGAAATCGCAAAAGATTAATTGTTGCCCCAATTAAATACCCGAGTAAATCTGTGTTTGCCTCAGTTAACAAAAAACATTTTTTTTTAGTGCTGAATTCTTTTCTCACGTGTTAACTCTGGATGTTCCGAAAAGTCAAACATAAGATACTATTAAACTCGTGGATAATCCGTTAAAAGATTAAATCAAATAAAAACTTCTTCCACCGACTACAATTCTTGGCCCTCTCCCCCGCTGTGTGGCCAGGTGAGAGCGGGCGGATTACTACCCGGGGCCCGAGGCACACCTTCTGCGTCAATTTCTGCAAGCTAGGCCGTCGGCCAGCTGTGACGACGGACTCTCTGCCCGCTGAATCAACACGGAGTCCACTCGACGATGGTACGTGAGACTCATCGTAAAGAGGACTTCGTGACCCTCCATTTAAGAGCGAAGCGCTTCTTGAAGAGCTTCCAAACCTGCTTATCTTAACCTAGCATGGGTTTCTGTAGTATTTGCAATGCATGGACATTGATCGTATTCGGGGTTTTAATTAGTTGGTTTGTAATTAAATTAGGCCATACATAAACTTTTAAAGATCTTTGATCCACACATACAAAAAAATGATCAGCTTAATTCGAAAATTATGTAGTGTATATTTAAAGCAATGTATTAAATGTATCAATAAATAAACATAGTAGAATATAATCAAAATTCAAGTAAGTAATTTCGAGCGTGTTATTGCATTAATTTAATAACTGTGCTTATATCTGGTTCGATGTTTGTAATAATCAAGTACAAAAAGGGATAATCACATTATATTATCATCAGTCATCATTAATATTGATGCCAAGATGTGCTGATTCAAAGAAGTTTAAACATATCAATCTATTATTTAGATGAACTTAATTCGAAAACTATATAGCGTATATTTAAAGCAATCTGTTAAATATAGCAAAAAATAAACACATTATAATATAATCAAAAATGAAATAAATAATTTTGAGTATCTTATTATATTAATTTAATAACGGTTTTGATATCTAGTCCGATTTTTGTAGTAATCAAATATAAAAAGGATTAGTCACATTATATGATCATCAATTATCATTAATATTGATGTCCAGATGTGCTGATTCAAAGAAGCTTAAATATAGCAATGTATAATTTAGATCTACTTAAATCTTAAGAATAACATCTACTTCATCGAGTTCAATTTTAATGTGGAACATGCTTTTGGCAATAAATATCGTAGAGATTAAAAAAAAAAAAAGTTAGCTAAGGGTCCTGTATCCGTGCTAGCACGTTATTGGAAAAGAATATGGTCTTCTAGGTCTAGTTTACAATTACATAGAAAACATTGAAAACAATTTTTTAATACTTAAATGCTTATTTATTTATCTATTTGTTTTACCCGTTAAACTGAATCTGGAACTTTTTTTTTCTGTTATAAACTTTCATGACAATTTGAAAGAAACTACCAATTAATTTTTTTAAGGTAAAATAAGTATATGATGAAGAGAGTTGCGGTCTATTCATGCTTAAATACAATCAAACCTGTTTTTATGCTGGGGACTGGGACCACATAAAGAAATAGCATAAAAAAATGTTTTGAACGTCATAAGTATCTATAAAATATATTTTTAGCAAAACATTTTTAAAAAAAATTATGCAGTAAATAAGGCCCACATAAAAAAAGTCCCACATAGAAAATAGGTAAATCAAAACCATAGGATGTAACACTACCTCGCATCTAATAACATTTGTGGTAATAATATCAGGTAGGCCATCTGTTGAATTTTTTTTTAATTTGCAAGTTATTTTGACAACCATCTGGTGTTTTCGTTTCGAAATACACTTTTTCAATTAATGTTTATTCTTAATATGCATTTAATGCAATTTTTTTATAATACCACAAACGCACACAAAATCGCACAAAAAAGACCGCATAGAAACAGGTTTGACTATATATCTTCGGTCATGCTTAAATAAAGAATGAATGGCTTTCATTCAATGCCCCGTCATCTTGTATGAAGGGGGAAAATTTTTTATTTGTTGTTGACTTCAAATTAGTTCCATCATTTCTCATAAATTGTAATAGTATTAACTGCACTTGTGTTTGCATTCAGGAATTTCTTGGTTTTCTCCCATACGACAAAAAAACTCCTAAGAACAATCATGAACTCCTTAAAAATAATAAATATCCTTAATAAATCCTCCTAATATATATTCTTAAAAGTCATCCTGTCGCGTTTGTGGTCTATTCTTAACATAATAAAATACGAGGTCCACAAACGTTTAAAAAAATTTTAGAGAAATGTTAAAATACCAATAAATAGTTTTTATGTATACACTAAATCCAAATGGCATACATAATACATGTTTAATAAAACATTTTTGTTAAATAAATTAATTACTAATTTATTTTGTTGAATAAATTGAATTATATCTTGTGTATAATTTAAGCACAATACAATCAATAAGACAATATTTATTTTTTGTTATTGTTCGTTGTTTTGTAAACTAATTTATTATATTTTATAACTAACGTACATAATAGTTTTTGTAAATATTGATTGAAAGAGTTTTGATTTACCTTAAATGAAAAACATGTCTGCCAGTGACAAATTTTTTCATTTCCGATTTAAAATTATTTTTCTGCAAACTAAATAAATTTTAGAATACCGAAAATAAACTTTATATTAAATCAGTGGTCCTAAAGTATATATCAGAGAAATACCATATTTGTCTGAAATTCTCTCATATTTCTCTGAATATTTACCATATTTCAGTCCATATATAAAATAAATATACATTCAAACCTATTTTTATGTGGCTTTTTTTTATGCAATTTTTTATGAGTATTTTTTTTTTCTTTTTGTGCGGTGTGTAAAAAAAATTTCCATCAAAGGCATATGAGGAATAAAAATTAATTCAAAAAGAAAAGAACAGATGATTGTCAAAATAATATGCAAATTAAAAAAAAAATCTAACAGATGGCCCATTTGACATTATATCCTCCCATTACAAAGCATGTCATTAGATGCGAAGTATTCTTACAAACACTTAGACAGTCGTCTTTTATGCATTAAGGCAAGGGCTGCACCGACGTTACTCACTTAGCACTACCCAAAAGGTGCGTGTAGCTTGAAGATAAGCAACGGACGCGGAGTAACAATACCTCCGCAATGCTCTACGATCATATTAGACGGAGACCTACGGTTTAAAGTGGATTCCGAACCACTACAAACACCCATGGCTTATGTGGGACTCGAAACCGAAACCTGTGATGCCGAGCGCCAGCGCGCTAGGCACTCGGCCATTCAGGCCCACATCTTGAAATTTTGATTTACAAATTTTCTATGAGGGAACTTTTAATTATGTCCCTATTTAACGTTAATTGTTAGTAGGAATAAAATGCACTTACAATGCGTAAAATACATTTAAAACATTATTTCTAAATGTATGTAAAATGCTTTTTTTAAAATGTGTTGCAAACAATATATTTTAGAGCTACTTACGAAGTTTCAAGATATCATTTCATGCGGTTTCTTTTGTCTGGTCTAGATCCCCCACACAAATCAAGTTTTGACTGTAGTTATTTTTTTTTCTTGTCAGTTTTCTTGTACAAATACGATTTTCATAATAAACAATTAGCCTTTCTGATTATTAAACTCATTTAAACAATCCATCATTACATTCAGTCAACTCATTCAAACTTTCTCACTCCTTTAAACAATTTGTAGAAACGTTTTTCTTAAGGACAAAACTCTCCTCGCCTCATTTCCTCTACAAATCGACCGTTTCAGTTTAATTCGTTTCGAATGGAACTTGTATCTATCTCATCTCAGAAGATCTCCGATGATTTGCCCATAGAAACAAGTACAAAATGAGATTACATACCTTCGTGACGTGTGTCATAAAGGGAGGTCAACGTTGCCATTATTTGCGCAAGTAATCCCCAAATAAAATATATATATTTTTTTTTGTATCAACACATGCCATCTAACCACAAGCAAATACCACTTAAACCTATTCCATTGTTTGTTTTTTGTTCAATCTGTTGCAGCTAGTATTGCTACTGAAACGATAGGATGCAATAGATGCCTCGCATCATATTGTAAGGATTCTTTTTTCTCATTCACCATTCAGTTTGTTATTTGATGACATAAAATAGTGTAAAGCCGAAAACTAATAATTTATCCCTTAAAAAGTTTATATTTGTACTATTTGTATTTGAATTATTATATGTTTTCGATTGTGGAGCCTGTTTCGATCGAATCAT
>BPLQ01002207.1:44478-102861 GCA_021605075.1 Caerostris darwini | reverse complement strand
TCGCCATCTTTCATACTGACGCCTCCTGTGAAAGTTGCCTATTGAGGTTCTGGCGACAACAGATTCAATTAATGGTTCAAGTTCAAGTTCGCGTGATCAAAATTTACATCCAATCAATGATAAGGCATATATAATTAAATTGTTTTATTGTACATAATATGCAGGGGATGACAGAGACACCAAAACCGGGTTTAAATCGTCATATGTTAAAATTACTTAAAAAAATATGGGCCTGATGTCCATACAACAACCATTATGACACGCTAATGAAGAGGCGTGATCTCTAAAAGTCATCTCCCAGAAAGGTAGTCCTCTCACTTCATCACACGTCAGTGGGCTGTTCGGGGGATACATAAGTGGTATATAAGGCAACCCACCGATGTTTAATGAAGAAAAATACATGTTGAATAAAGAATACTTAGATAAATGTTTACACACATCTTTTATAATAAAAAAAACTTATTATTATTTCTAGTTTTAACAAAGATTCACAACTTAATAATTAATTGCTTTTCAATTGCTATCCGAGTTTAGACCCATTAAAATCCATAAAGTAATAAATTTCTTATAATTTATCGACTTTTAGAAATTTTAAACCCTTAAAAAAAATACAAAACAAAAGATCCCAAAAAAACCACCCATCCGCTTTTTTCTAAAACCGATTAATTTCAACAATTTCTAAAAATCATACTCCCTCCAAAAAGCAATTTAAAAACTACACCCCTCCCCCCTCCCCCCTTTTTTTTTCTTTCAAACGTCTAATATAATTTCTCTTCTCAAAAACGCTTTTCGGCAACATACAAAAAGAGAAACCCATTCTTTCCTTAACCCAATGACAAATTGATTCCAATTCGAGGAAAATCCTCCACGTCCATACCAGAGGTGAAAAAAAATAATACAATAAAAAAGGAACATAAAATTGAATCTTTTCAACAAGGCCAGGCCCCAGATTCGAAAACGTATATAAGCTGTATTTTCACACTGTTTTGACGGGTGATATCAGAAGAAACTGATAACCGGAACACTGTGCATGGTGGGGAATCCATACGGTCCAAAACCGGAGAGGGTGTTTCGTCTCCAGAAGAACCTGGGAGTTGAAGATGATAGATGGGTGGGGAAATTCCACTCCTGGATATCAGATCCCTCATTAATAGATCGATGCATCATCCCACCATCCCCAGATAGTTTCTTCCTCAGGAATAAATGTCACGCTAAAAAGGTCGCCATCTTTCATACTGACGCCTCCTGTGAAAGTTGGCCATTGTGGTTCTGGCGAGAACAGATTCAATTAATAGTTAAAATTCAAGTTGAAGCGATTAAAATTTACATTAAATTAACGTAAAGATTTTTATAATTAAATTGTTTCATTTTGATATTCAGGTGATGACAGGGATACTAAAATCGCGGGTTTTCCTCTTCATATGATAAAATTACTTTAAAAGACATGTCCATGGCAAATGAAGGAGTGTCATCTCTAAAAGTCACACCCCAGAAAGGTAGTGCTCTCACTTCGTCACACGTCAGTGGGCAGCCCACCGATGTTCAACGAGAAAGAATACATGTTGAATAAAGTATATTTATATAAATGTTTACGCACATGATTCGTCTCTGTTTTTGTAATAAAAGAAACTTATTATTATTTCTTATTTTAACAAAGATTTACAACTTAATAATTAATTGCTTTTCAATCATTATCCGAGTTTACAGCCATTAAAATCCAATGATAAATGACGAATAATACATTAAGACAATTTTTAGAAATTTTTAGAAATTTTTCACCCCATCAAGAAAAAAAAAATTACAAAACAAATGATACCAAAAACTAGCGATGATCCATTTTCTAAAACCTATTCATTTCTCAACAATTTCTAAAAACGAAACTCTCACCAAAAAGAAATTTAAAAACTATCCCCTTTTTTATTGTTAACATCTAATATAATTTCTGCAAAACGCTTTTTGGCAACATCCAAAAAGAGAAACCCATTCTTTCCTTACCCCAATGACAAATTGATTCCAATTCGTTGAAAATCCTCTACCTCCACGCCAGAGTAGAAAAAAAAATAATAAAATAAAAAATGAAAGACATAAAATTGAATCTTTTCAACAAGCCCATTCCACAGGCGCAAAGATTCGAAAACGTATAAAAGCTGGATTTTCACACTGTTTTGACGGGTGATATCAGAAGAAACTGATACCGGAACCAGTGTGTGTGGTGAGGAATCCACGCGGTCCTAAACCGGAGCGGGTGTTTCGTCTCCAGGAGAACCTGGAATGATGGATGGGTATGGAATTTCCACTCCTGGATATCAGATCCCTCATTAATAGATCGATGCATCATCCCACCATCCAGGGATACTTTCCTCCTTGACGAATAAATGTCACGCTAAAAAGGTCGCCATCTTTCATACTGACGCCTCCTGTGAAAGTTGCCGATTGTGGTTCTGTCGACAACAGATTCAATTAATGGTTAAAGTTCAAGTTTTAGTGTACAAAATTTACATTTAATTAATGTAAAGATTTTTATAACTAAATTCTTTCATTTTGATATTCAGGTGATGACAGGGATACCAAAATCGCGGGATTCTTCGCCATATGTTAAAATTACTTAAAAAAATATGGGCCTGATATCCGTACGACACCAAATGCCGTGATCTCTAAAAGGCCCGCCCCGCCAGAAAGGTAGTTCTTTCACCTCCTCACACGTCAGTGGGCTGTTCGGGGGCATACATAAGTGGTACATGAGGAAACCCCCCGATGTTTAATGAAGAAAAATACATGTTGAATAAAGAATACTTCAATAAATGTTTACACACATGTTTCTTCTCTGTTTATGTAATAAAAAAACGTATTATTATTTCTTATCTTAACAAAGATTCGCAGCTTACTAATTAATGGCTTTTCAATCATTATCCGAGTTTACAGCCATTAAAATCCAATGATAAAATGACGAGTAGTAAATTTATAGAAACAAAATTTTTAGAAAATTTTCACCCCATTAAGAAAAAAAAAAAAATTACAAAACAAAAGATACTAAAAACAGCAATGATCTATTTTCCAAAACCTATTCATTTCTCAACAATTCATAAAAGCCAAACTCTTACCAAGAAGAAATTTAAAATCTCCTTTTTTATTTTATTATTATTTTTTTTTTTTATTAAAAAAAATGTCTAATGCAATTTCTCTTCTCAAAAACGCTTTTTTGGCAACATCCAAAAAGAGAACCCATTCTTTCCTTAACCCAAAACATGACCACTCCATGACAAATTGATTCCAATTCGTTGAAAATCCTTTACCACAACGCCAGAGGAACAAGTAATGAAATAAAAAAAAAGAGAGACATAAAATTGAATCTTTTCAACAAGCCCAGGCCACAGGCGCAAAGATTCGAAAACGTATATAAGCTGGATTTCCACACTGTTTTGACGGGTGATATCAGAAGAAACTGATAACCGGAACTAGTGTGTGTGGTGAGGAATCCACGCGGTCCAAAACCGGAGCGGGTGTTTCGTCTCCAGGAGAACCTGGGAGTTTGGGATGATGGATGGGTGTGGAAATTCCTCTCCTGGATATCTGATCCCTCATTAATAGATCGATGCATCATCCCACCATACCGGGATACTTTCCTCCTTTACGAATAAATGTCACGCTGAAAAGGTCGCCATCTTTCATACTGACGCCAATGGAAGTTGCCGATTGAGATTCCGACAGAGATACCAAAATCGCGAGTTTACATCGTCATTTGTTAAAACTACTTTTAAAAAAAATATGTGTGTTTTTTTAGAGATTTTCAGGTTTTAACGCTAGATTAAAGTAGGAAACAGGCACCATTTTATTTAAATAATATATATATATATATATGTTTTCTTGAAATCTGCCAGTAGGCAGACGACCTTGACCCATCATTGGCTGTAGTGCCAGGGAAGTTGGTTAATTTAGATCATTGAAAATGTAGAAATTTTATTATTAAAAGCATGCCAAACTTATTAAAACTTATATACTAACCGTAAACTATTAATATTATAATTTATTATTTAAATTTATATTACTAGTTAAATAATTCTTGTACTACATTTAAGTAATTTTTACTACAAAAGAAAAAAAAAAACAGTGAATCACCGATGTAGAATTTCCTAATATACATACATATATATGTAAATGCTTTCGTACAGAACATGTCTATACTAATATTAACCATACCATGCTAGTTTTACACTCCTTTCATTATTTTTCTTTTTGTTTTATTCTATTCAACTGGGTTTTTTTTTTTTTTTTTTTAATCAATCTATTTTTCGTAGATTTTGTTTTTAATTATTGCTTAATTTTATAAGCCTCGTGTTACATTTGTGTGGTTTACTAAAATATAGGTACAATTAAATATATATATATCATAATTAATATTAAGTAGTTAAATTCATAAAAATTTTATTTACAATTTTTATGACGAAATGCCTGTGAGGCATGAACAAGATTGGATTTGTTCTTGTTAATAAATCACAAAATCTTTTTGTAAATCATAATATATATATATATATTTAACTGTGATTGAACTTGGTTATCTGAATCACAAGAATACCAATAAATGCCTTGATCAATGCAGCTTGAACAAATATCCACCCAAAATAGTTTTCATGCCAAAAAAATGCATTCATGGACCTTCGTAGAATCATAAACTAAAGTTCGAATCTTCGTTTTCATTTGATTGTGGTTTTCTCATTGGATTAACAGCTGCCGTGCCACTGGTTTTTTGACGCCCTCAATACTGTACTTGTTATTCACTTTGTCACAGGTGTTCCTACTGTGCTGGTGTTATACTTGTATCAATATAAAAAATTAAAGTAAAATATATCCTTTTAACCTATGTGCCCATACATTTACCTTTTATTTTATAAAAATATGAACTTCGAACTTTGAAATCTATTAATGAAGAAAGGGGATAGCTTACTTCATATTCTGTTAGAGTTAAAATACTTGCAGTTATAAGGTATTTCATACTTTTTTTCTGTTTCTTTACATAAGTATTTGTTTTCTAATGCAAGACAGTACAAAATAATTATGTATTTCATTAAATAATTTCTAAATTTTTGTCCAAATATAGTTGTGATTTTTGTATTATGGACCATAATTGATGGGAATTTAAATGAAAATAATCATAATGGATAATCTTAAAAAACAATTTTTGAAAAATCGTAGAAAATCATATAGACCTCAGTTCAGAAGAAATACCTGATAAATCTGGTATGAAGAGAAGCTACAAAAAAATTCAATCCCAATAACAAATATCACCTTTTATTTATACTTTTTATCTATTTTTATATAATGTTCAAACAAATTCAGTATACTTACAATGTATTTAAATATACTTCAATGTATGTATAATGTTATATAAATATATGCATGTTCAATATATATATATGTATAATGTATTTATTCAAACATATCCATATGCTGTAACATCTTCGTTTTCAATTTAAAATACATTAAAGCTCAAGAAACATATTTCGTAAATCATATTATGATTGGAATTTAATTAATTTTTACTACATTTCTTTTATTTGTTATCTGATTTCAATAAAAAAAAAAGATAAATAGACTGTACGATTGAATTATTTTCGATGATAGTGAGTTACGATTATTGAATTATTACTAGGATTATTACGATTATAGAATTATTACGGTTATAGAACTATTACTAGGATTATAACGATTTTTAAATTATTAATATTGGTCTTTAAATAAATTATTCGATAACACATCGAATAATTTACTTAAAGTTTTCGATACATTTCTTTCCTGATTTCGATTAAAAAATGTATAGTTACATATGTTCGCTAACTTAATCACTTGAGTTCTTCTACAATACACAATATTCTGTCTTCCGCTTATTTTCCCAGACCGAATTCCAATCCTTTAGTACGACTCGACGCCTCTATTCCTGGAACGCCTACCTGGTTAGCAGTCTTTTGTGTGCAAAACACCTCAGATAACCATCTTTCCTTCCCTTCCTTCCTTCCTGAGTAAGAATCCATCACTCTCAAAAACCTGTTTGGTTCTGTCACTTGGTACACAGCGAATGTAAACAAACTTTTCCGTCCGTCTTCTTTCTATCAGATACAGCACACACATATGTCCTTCCCAAACATAGGTGCTTCGCGATGAGACATCGTCGTCTGGTCGTGATTATCTGGTCTTCTGGTGATACATTTGGACCGGATACTTGATTTCCGTAATACTGAGTAAATATTCTTTGCTAGGGATTATAATTAGGGTTGAGAGCGTGAAGAAATTCCGGAAGATATTCGGTATGGAATTTCAGTTGATATGTGTGGAAATTTGATTTGGCTTGGTTTAAAAATTATGCGCTGTCTTGATATAAAATTACTTGAAAATTGTAAAAGAGGAGAAATCAAACTTTCTTAGAGTCACTTTTAAAGTTTTTTTTTTTTTTTTTTTTATAATAATTTTAACAGAAAAAGAAATTAAAATCTATTAGAAAACCATCTATATCAAAATCCTTCAGCAATGAATATATGAATTAATCGCATGTCATGATTAATCAGATTTTATTCCGCAAAGCATTCTGATTATTGAAGTTCTGCATTACATTCTGATTATTGTAATATGGGATTGGATATATAATTGTCCAAGATATTAAAATAAGTGGTACACTGGTATAGACAGGTACATATGCATATAAGACACTGGTACATATGCATATCTATACGATGTTTGGTTGTAATTATGTGACCCTTTGGTGATATATTAGAACCGGATACTTGATTTCAGATGATACTGATGAGTAAATATTCCTCAGTTAAGATAATATATAATTGTCTAAGATGATTAGATGATTGTCTGAGATGTTACAATAAAAGGTGTACGACACAGGTACATATGCATTTCTATACGATGTTTGATCATAATTATGCGGTCATTTGGTGATATATTAGAACCGGTTACTTGATTTGAGATGATACTAAGTAAATATCGCTCAGTTAGGATAATATATAAGAAGCCATGAAGAAATTCCTAGTGCTATTTAAACTTTTTAATTAATATGAATTTAATTTAATTAATATAGCTATATGTAAAATGTAACTGATATACAATTGTTTGAATTAATATAGCTATATGGAAATTTAAATTGACAAGCAATGTTCAAATAAATTGAAATATGACTTGACTATGTTTTGAATTACACTTTATGTATAACTTTACTTGCGAATTGGGAAAGAAGATAAATCTTAACTTTATCAGAGATACTGACACATATGTGTGTAGTAATTCTCTTTTGTTACAATAATTCTAACATTAAAAAAAAAAAAAAAAAAAATTACAATTTGTTGAAGAACCATTTCTACAAAAATGTGTAAAAATTAATAAATAAGTTTAATATACATTTATCATCATTTATTGTGCCAAAATCTCAAAGCAATGTTATGCAATCTTAAATTGCACAGAATTTTTTTTTTTTTTTTTTCTAATGCAGCTGGCAAACACAGACATCCTGGTCTTTGGATGCACTTTTAAACATCTTAATTTTGCTATTAGATTAATTAAATATTAACACTAATAGTTCAAGATTGATATTTACTATTCTGTAATTATAAGCATAATTCGTTTCTGATAAACAATGTTTTTAAAAATTATTTGCTCTTATGAAAGATAACATGATTTATTAATATAAATCATGTAATATGCAAATATTTAGCAGATTCTAACGTAGTATGTAGATTTGTAGTATGTTGTTAATTAGAAGCAAATTTTGAAGCCATGCTGTTTTTTTTAAGTTTTAATTTTTTTAACAGTAACATAAAAATATTTCCATTAATCTATGCAAACATACAGTTCAATTAGAAGTGCGTGTTTTTATTTTGTTTTCATTCGATTCGTAGTAAATAACACAATAAATCAAACCGGGTTTGTCAAAAACTTATCTACAGATATCACTGTGTACCGTGTAATTCCTCTATGTCGCACATATGTCGTCGTCACGCACCTCTACCATGTATCATTAAATGACAGGGTAAAATGAGCATCTATTATTACTGCGGCTGTCACGGTGCGATTCAGTCTCATAATAAATCACAAATAAATTATATGTTTGGATACTTTCTTTCTTTTCTTTTCAAGTATGTGTTTATATATTTCGAAAGATAACTAGCTTTCGTTATTAATATTTGAATCTTGAACGTTAAAGTCAATAATTACAAATCAATTTTTTTTAATTAAAAGCATTATTAGAATAATGTATATCATAAAGTTGTTCTCGAATTCAGGGTACTGACCTGATATATAGCACTAGAATGGTAAGTACTTAGCAGATTGTAGCGTATGTAGATTTGTAGCTAATTCTTGAATTCAGAGAGCACTGACCGTGGTATTAGAACAGAAAATAGGTAGTAGATTCTAAAGCATGTAGATTTGTAGCTGATTCTCGAATGCCGACCATTGACTAAATGATATATGGTACTAGAATAAGAAATATGAAGCAGATTCTAGCGTATGCAGATTTGTAACTGATTCTTGAATTCAGAGAGCACTGACCGAATGATATGTGGTATTAGAACAGAAAATATGTAGTAGATTCTAATGCATGTAGATTTGTAGATGATTCTCGAATTTCGAGCACTGGTCGATTGATATAAGGTACTAGAAGAGCAAATATGTAGCATGTAGGTTTGTAACTGATTCTCGAATGCCGAGAGCACTGACCGAATTATATGTTGTATTAGAAGAGTGAATATTTAGCAGATTCTAATGCATGTAGATTTGTAGATGATTCTGAAATGTCAAGCACTGACCGAATGATATATAGTAGCAAATTCAATCGCTTGTAGATTTGTAGCTGATTCTCGAATACCGAGCTCTGATTGAATGATATATGGTACTAGAAGAGTAAATGTATAGCAGATTATAGAGTATGTAGACTTGCAGCTGATTCTCGATTGCCGAGTACTGTCCGAATGATATAGGGATAGAAGTAATGATATGGAGATATAAGAGCAAATATGTAGCAGATTCTAATGCATGTAGATTTGTAGCTGATTCTTGAATGCCGAGTCTGATCGAATGGTATTAGAACAGCAAATATGCAGCAGATTCTAGAGCATGTAGATTCTGGCTCATATAATCTGGCGTTACTTTGGCTTCAGAAAATAAAACTTTTAAGATTAAGCTCCTTTTTTCATTGCTAGCATGGATATCAGTAAAATGTACTTTAATGGGAACAATGTATCAATAGGAAATTTATTTAGTATTACATAAATATAGATGAAAAGATACTAACTCTTTGTCACTACAGTTCATATTGGACCATAGCCGTGTGTAAAGGAGATATATAGGAGATAGGAGATATATTCTTTTTTATGGGTTAGAGTTTTCAGCCGAACTATTAAACAAAATTTTAGTTGGCTGCATTCAGCGGTTAGTATTTTTATTTATTTATTTATTTTAATTCGACCTGTTTGTGAACAGTACAACAGCGTAAAAAATAACGTCAACCATGAAATATTGGCCAAATATAATTGGGTTAATTTGTAAATGAACATTGATTCAATTAAAAAAAGTGTTTTTCTTTCAGTTGATTTAGGCTTTGTATTAGAAGTATCCCTGCCAATTTTGGTAAAATTTCAATTTATCAAGTGTGATTCCTAAAGTGCAGAACTTCAGTTCTTGAAGTATTCTGACCAATTGTTCATAAATTTCTTAGGTTATTGAACATTTCATTTGACCTTTCATTTGTATTCGACCAGCAAAGTATGTTTACATATGATAAATTGAAATTCGTGACAGCATTTCAGTTTTTAATTTTTTATTTAAATGTATATATATATTACCCAATATTGCTATAATATAATTTATTTTCTAGAGATGTTAAAATAATTCAAACAAGTTAACTTTAAACAATACTTTTTAGTTAAAGCAAAAATAATAATAATAATTGAAGAATTTAAGAAAGCAAATTTGATAATTTCATACATTAAAATTATTGCTTTGACATTGATAAACACCAGAGCTCTTAAATTATAATCAGTACAATGACTTCAGATAATAAATTAATTCCAAAGAGTTTCAAGTAATTTTAATTAACCACTAATCGCAATACTTTAACAATATAATGTTACGAAAACAAACGAAATCATTTTAACTACTACTAAAATTAGATTTCATTACTCAATCACGAATTCAATTACAGTTTTATTGACCGGATAATTCAAATAAAAAAATCTCCACAAGTTAATTATCCTTCACTCCTTGCAACGCACATAAAATATTTGAACTACATATTGTTTCATTTTATGAGCAACTACCAAATATAACGCTACTAGACACTAATTCATTTGGCATCAACCTAACGAAAAAAAAAAAAAAAAAAAACCCATAACCGCAACCAAAATAAGACTTCACCATTCAGCCACGGAGTCGATAATCTTTTTATTTCATTTCGATCCGTATGATTAGACACACACACAGAGCCATTGAATTCTGTTTTTCATAACATATGCAACCATTTCTAATTTAAGATTGCTTCTGCAGTTACGCTTTGTTTGTATTGCACAACTTTATGATCTTCCGTCACGAAGACATTGATAATATGTACAAAATACTAGTATATCCGCAATTAAGAAAAATAAAAAAAATCTTTGGAAGAAATTAGATATGGAGATGGTCCCTCGCGAGTGCAATTGGGCATAACCTAATGGAGCAATTAGGAATAGCCACTGGAGTCGCGTGCTTTCGGCCAACGACGATTATATCTTTTCCCAACACGGACTTTAAATGGGAGCCCACAGAAATAAAAAACCATTTTGCTTGTAACTGCAAGGAAGATTGTCAATCCTCCCCTCCCCCTAGCTTACCTATGAGCACTTATTGAGTCCCATTTACATTCAGGTTTCTTTTTGGATTGCGGTTTCATGGGCATCAATGAGAAAGATTCACGTATTTTTTACCAGACAAATTCCTTGGGTTGGTTTTGATGCCAAGGTGTTGATGTCTCTCCCAACTGGTAACAAATGTTTTTTGGGAAGAAACATTTAATAGCTCAAATTAATAGTTCTTGGTGAGAAAACTACAATAAATATTGTCATTTATTTATTTTTTTCTTTCTTTTTTTAAGTTTCATTTTTGTACGATTTTTTTTTACAGCAACATTTCAAGGAAATTTGGTTTGGTTAGTCGCTCTACGGGTTTTTTTTTTGTTTTTTTTTTGCACACTTTATGCTAATTAGACCGGGACCTACAGTTTAAGGCGGATTCCGAACCACTAAAATGCATCCATGCCACCGCCATAATTCGGACCTGAAACCAGTGGTACAAATGGCCAAAGCACTAATCAATTGGCCATCTGGCCGCACATTTCAAGGAGATTGATTTGGTTATTATTATATTTTTTTTGCTCACTTTAGGCTAATTAGACTGGGATCTATAGTTTAAGGTGAATTCCGAACCACCAACAAACATCCATGCCACCTGAAGCGCCAACGGCCAGAGTTCTAGCCAGTTGGCCGCACATTTCAACATGGATAAATAAAACTTGCCAAACGGCGTAAATGACTATTTTTTTACAAAAAATACAACCAATTATACCATATGCATTCTTTTGCATATAATTTAATTATCATCAAACAATCTGCTTCCATCAATGAAATACCTACGTATAAATGTAAAAATATATATATATTTCGCTCTCCATCTGTCTCGCTCCAATGCCAATCTCTATCCCTCCACCTTTCCCTTGGTCTTCCTCTCTTCCTATTGTTGAACAATTTACATAACATAAAACTTTTAAGGATGTTTCCCTCATCTCTACGATGTACGTGTCCGAGCCAGCGGATTCTTTGTGATTATTGTTATGTGTCTCACAATGTCTCTGCTTTTAATTAGGTGTTCAATTTCTTTGTTGGGTCTTCTAATCCATATGTTATTGTCAACTCTTTGTCCAAAAGGTTTTCTCAAAATTTTCCACTCATAGCATTTAAATATTAATTCACTTACGACTGTGTCTAAGAAGTAAGACTAATTTTCAATTAAAAATTCCCGGGGCTTATGGAATTTCATTTTTTCTTTCTTCTTTTTTTAGGTTGCTGGCACTGTCCTTGACATCTGTGTGAAATTTCACATCAAAATATTCATTAGTGTTTGAGTTAACTTTAGCTTGTAGTTCGCTTTAGTTTTTAGCGTCTCATAAAGCCAAGCTCACCTTAGAGCTTGACTTTGTGAGACGCTAAAAACTGATTCCGGCGATTTTTGAAATGTCTGAATTCATTAAGGCATTCGGTGAACATTCCTATATCGGAAAGAAATGTTTACAAGTGATATAAACAGTTAAAAAAAAGGCAGAGAACGCGTTAAAGACGCATATCATTTCACACACCGTGCGAATTCTGGCTATTCCCTAAACTCAAAAGAGCACTCCGGGGACACCATTTTGAGTCGATTGAAGAGATTCAACGTGAATCGCCAATCGCTTTGACGGCATCCATGCCGATTTTTAGCATCCATTGAGGATTGGAAAGAAAGTTGGCATAAGTACATTGTGTCCGGAAGGGATTACTTTGAAAGCGATCGAATAAATTTGGAAGAACAAATGAAGAGTTTTTGAAAAAAAAAAAATAATAATAATTGATCTTACTTTTGAGGCACAGTAGTAAATAGAGCATTAAAATTTTTTTATTTAAAGTGCCTGAAATCTTACTCTGCACTCGATTGCATAACCAGTAAGGTATCCAAAGATGTATAAACTGTAACTGTTTTATTGCCCATAAACAAGAACAACGAGAAGTGCACATGACAGATATTTTTTCTCGTGACACAGCCTTATCACGTTCACAGGAACAAATAAAATATTCATTGCGCATTGTTTAAACACATGTTTTCATCTTAGTGGACAAACCTTCTCCGACTGTTCATGTTTGATGGCAGTATGCAGACACGACAACAAAATGAACCTCAATTTCTGATCAATAAAAGACGCTACACGGTATCGTTTATTTGGTAAAAAATAATAATTAATAGTAAATATCAGTCATTTTCTAATAATCGTATAATTGCTACTTGAATTTTGCTTATGTTTTACTAGATATTTTATAGAATTAGGAGTGTTGGTGAATCATGATTTGCAATAATTGACATGTTAAAATACATAGAAATAGCAAAGATGTTATTTTATAAAAAAAAGCAAAAAGGAATTTTAAATCCATTCGGCCATTTTAAAATCAAGTGAACAAAACAATTCATAAAATGTCATATAATAATCGTATAATAATTACTACTTGAATTTTGCATATGTTTTACGAAATAATTTAGGATATTTTATTGAATTATTGAATCATGATCTGCAATAATTTACGTGTCAAAGTACATAGAAATAACAAAGATGTTTAATTTTATTATAAAAGCAAAAATGAATTTTTAATAGCATTTAATTTTAAATCCATTCTGCTATTTTAAAACCAAATGATCAAAATTATTCTTAAAATATAATATAATAATCGTAATATAATATAATAATCGTAGTATAATATATAATATAATAATCCTATAATAACAAAGATGTTTAATTTTAAAATTAAAGCAAAAAGGGATTTTCAATATTTAATTTTAAATCCATTAGGGCTATTTTAAAACCAAATGTACAAAACTATTAATAAAATGTCGTATAATAATCGTATAATTGCTATTTGAATTTTGCATATTTTTTACTAAATAATTTAGGATATTTTATAGAATTATGATTTGTATGTTGGATTTAATTGATAAAATACACCGTATCATGCATTAGGAAAATAAATAATTAATATAAATATCAGTCATTTTCTAAAAATTATATAATTGCTACTTGAATTTTGCATATGGTTTACTAAACAATTTCAGATATTTTATAGAACCATGAATTTTAGTTCAATTATGATTTATATGTTGGATTTAATTGCTGAAATACACGGTATCATTTATTAGAAAAATAATAACTAATATAAATATCAGTCCTTTTCTAATAATCGTATAATTGCTACTTGAATTTTGCATACGTTCTACTAAATAATTTAAGATATTTTATAAAATTATTCAGTGCTAGTTGAATCAGGATTTGCATGCTGGATTTAACTACTAAAATAAAAATTTATATTATTGATACGAGTATTCATAGAGTAAATAACGAAATACAAAAATTTAAAACATAATTTACGAGTTAAAATACATAGAAATAACAAAGTTGTTTAATTTTATAATAAAAGCAAAAAGGAATTTTCAGTCTCATTTAATTTTAAATCCATTCGGCGATTTTAAAACCAAATGAGCGAAACTATTCGTAAAATATCGTATATTACTCTCATAATTGCTATTCGAATTTTGAATATGTTTTACTAAATAATTTACGATATTTTATAGAATTATTGAGTGCTAGCTGAATCATGATTTGCATAAAATAAATATATATATATAATAATATATTATTGATGTGAGTATTTATAGAATTAATAACGAAATTGAAAAATTAAAAAATAATTTCATCTTTAAAATGCAACGAAATTAACTCTAACAAAAATATATAAAAAGTATATAAAAAGAAGTGTGTATAAAAGTATGTAAAAAAATATACACATTCAATATAAAAATTAAATCAAATTTTGTCTAATAAGAAAAATATCGGAAAATTTTCTTTTTTATTACTATTTTTTATAAATTAAAATTTGTACATTTACCATTTCATTAGATAATTAATGAAAAATATTTTGTGTGAGTAATTTATATTTAATTCAACCACTGCATAGTAGAATAGCTTTTAAAAATGAACATCCTACGTTGAAATTACATTCATTTACTTACTTATATACATTCATAGAACAGATGTTAAACGAACAATACCCATCACTAATATAAACATAAATACGTCTGCCCTGTTAAGAAATAATAGCGTCTCGGGGAAATTCAGTAACACCTGCAAATCACAATAACTGTTTGCCACTGCTTCCATTTTCCAACCCAAACCGCTTCCCCTCTTTTTCACCCCTATCTCGCTTTCTTTATGTCCTTTTTGTCACGTTTCTCTTCTCTTCCACCAGGTGTCTCACCTTCCCGATGCTTCCCCCTCAAGCTTCGTCTTCATTCGACGCCCGATCTGTGACGTCACGACCAGTGCCGGGGAATCTCAAGCAGCGATAAGGGGGGAATTTCTCGCCTCGCATAAACGAATAAGATTCTTCCTTGCTGGTTGCAGAGTCATCGTCTCTCTCATGTTTCTTCGAAGAATAACAGCGTGTGGAGATAGACTGTGAGAATGCTTGGATACTGTTTCTACTAGTGAATGAATGAGAGCCCATGGATGTTATTCTCATTACTATTTGCATCAAATCAAGATCATCTCGTATCCTTTGACACGTTTTAAGTAAAATTATTTATTGGATTGAAGACTTCGTATGAATTGAATAATCTTGGAAGGACTGTGTTGATAGGTGCCATGGAATTTCGGGTTGTCAACAGAAAGTAGTAAAGATTGAAGAAGTATTGTTTGAAAACACTTGGTGTAGAACTTTATATTGTGTGGTTTAAAAAAAATCGAGTTGGACTTTAAAAAAATGAAAGTTCTAAGTGCTATTTTAGTGTTGTTGCTGATGTTGATGTCAGCTGGTGGGCAGATGGAAAGATGCGAGGAAATCACTATTCCTATGTGTCGCGGCATTGGCTACAATTACACCTCCATGCCGAATAAGTTTCACCACGATACTCAAGATGAAGCCGGATTGGAAGTGCATCAGTTTTGGCCACTGGTTGAGATCCACTGTTCGGATGATTTGCTCTTCTTTCTGTGTTCTCTATATGCCCCAATCTGTATTGAGGATTACCAGGGTCAGCTCCCTGCTTGCTATTCTGTGTGCGATCGTGCAAGAGCTGGCTGTGCTCCTATTATGCATAAATATGGCTTCGTGTGGCCTGAGCGTATGAATTGTGACGACTTTCCTCGTTATGGTGATCAGGAACACTTATGCATGGACGCAAAAGAAGGAGCTGGTCCAGAAAATGGAGAATACAACACCAAGCAAGAGACGAAACCTGTTCGAAAGCCTCCATCTTACAGGGGTCGTAATCCCAAAGGTAGAGATCGACATGAATCTATTCCCTCTGGAGGAAAAGTTGGTCTTCCACCAAGTCTTGTGACACCTGGAGGTGTCGATTCAGACTGCAAATGTGAGTGTCGTTTCCCAATGGTACCTCTAGTTGACGCCGCTGACCGCAAGCTGTACCATGATGTTGCGACAGGAGGAGTTCCTCAATGTGCCAGACCTTGCCGTGGTACATTTTTCAACAAAGATGAGCAGACCTTTGCCACATTTTGGATTGGCCTTTGGGCTATTATCTGCTGTGTTTCTGCCAGCATGACAGTGTTGACATTCCTTATTGATCCTTCTCGATTTAGATATCCAGAACGCCCTATCATATTCCTGTCCGGCTGCTACCTCATGGTATCCATAGGTTACTTGGTGAGACTGGTTCTTGGCCACGAGGCAGTGGCTTGCGATGGGCAAATCATTCGCTACCACACAATAGGCCGACCACCAGCCTGCACTATTGTCTTCCTGTTGGTGTATTTCTTCGGAATGGCTAGTTCTTTGTGGTGGGTGATTCTGACCCTTACCTGGTTGCTGGCAGCCGGACTGAAATGGGGAAATGAAGCCATAGCCGGATATTCTCAATATTTCCACCTCGCAGCTTGGCTTGTGCCCACAGGAAAATCAATTGCCGTATTGGCTATGGGCGCTGTGGATGGTGACCCAGTTGCTGGTGTCTGTTCAGTTGGAAATCAGAATGTTGACCATCTGAGATGGTTTGTCATCATGCCCCTTTGTGCTTACCTCCTTCTTGGTACATCTTTTCTGCTGGCTGGTTTCGTGTCACTGTTCCGCATCCGCAAAGTTATCCGACAACAAGCGCGGGCAAAAGCTGACAAATTGGAGAAGCTGATGATCCGAATTGGTGTCTTCTCTGTTCTTTACACTGTACCGGCGACCATTACAATAGGATGCTATTTCTACGAGCAGCACTACAGGGAGCGGTGGGATCGTCGCCATAATTGTCCCTGCGAGGCTGAATTGGCCCGACCGGACTATTCTGTGTTCATGCTCAAGTACTTCATGTGTTTGGTTGTGGGTATTACAACCGGATTTTGGATCACATCTGTCAAAACTCTGGAGTCTTGGAGACGACGGCTGTGCAGCCGACGTGGTCACAGAGGGGGACCCGGTTCAGTATCTCAAAGAACCGGCACACCCGGTGGGGCAGAGGGCCTCTATGGGCCCAGAACGTTTAAGCCCCTCAGCCCAGCAAGCCATGTAGGGCATGTGCCCTCCAGTTGTAAACAGGTGCCATTATCACATGTGTGAACTTTCTCCATGGAGTAAAATATCATAATTGGACTGAGGGAGGTAATGTATTATATTCCATTGTTTGAATGGACAAGTATGTGGATTATTTTTTAGCGAATTTATTTATTTATTTAATTGTGTATATTGTACATTTTATTTTATATTATTTTCTTCGTTCTAATAGACAACTATAGAATGAATTGTTTTGAAAATTAATATATCATTAATTTATTACTTTCATTATATATGCTCTTTCTAATATGAAATGTACATAATGAGAATATATTAGGCTAAGTAATAAAAATTAAGTAAATTTACTAATTCAATGAAAACTAATTTGATATATGTTGCAATGCAAATTATTCATAATTTTTACTTGTTTTTTTTTTTTTTTACTATTTAAAACTTAATTTGCGAATTAATTTTATGTGTATTAAAATGTTGAAATTCAAGTAAAAATAATATTAAATGTTTAAAATATTTTCCAATGAAATTTGCCCTTATAAATTAAAGAGAAATAGTGCTTAAATAAACGAATTTAAATCAAAATAAATAATCATTATTTTATTTTTTATTTAATTTCATGCAAATAAAGTTTCTTCATTTGTATTTCATATTCAAAAGAATTTGGATTGACACATTTTTGTGTTGACACGAAACTTACTAAGTGCCATAACTGTCTCCAAAAGTAATTTTATCATTTAAAAATTGTAAAAATTTTCGTTAATTACATGCTAGAAACTTACTTTATTTTATTACGACAATTAGGAAAAAAAAATATTGTCAGTCCAAAACTATACTGAACTCATTAAAAAACATTCAAATGACCACTTTATCACTTTAGACCACAAATAACTCATTTGCTTATTTGTATATTATTATTAATATAAACTCAATATGTCAGAATGAATTTGAATTTTAATTCTAGATATTTTAGAGTAATGAAAGATGAATAAGATAAAAAAAACGAAAACATCAGATTGATTTTAGAAAAATTACAAACAAACTCGTGGTCGTCACTTGAGAATCTTTCACTTTTTGATATAATTTCCTAAATAAATACCAATGTTATGCCTAAATTACGTATATATGAATTGTATTATTATTATTATAGTTGTACTTCACCATGTCTGTCAAGCAGTTATCTTGTACAACTGCCAAAAAATAAACGAATTATGTTTGTGTTAAGCAGAACCATAACCGATTTTTATTACCTTGTGTTCAGAATAGCTTTGAACCAGATGTAAACTTCTACGATGTTTTTCTGTCTATCAACACCTATTCCTAACGATATACGTATATTTCATTGTTTCCAATGCTAATAATGCCATTCATGCATAATTAGAAATCTATATGCCATGGTATTGATATATGTTTCTAGTGTAAATATTGTACATATAAAATGTATATATTTAATGAATGAAAACATCAATTTGGAGTCGTTGCTTTAAATTTGCAACTAATAATAAAAAAAAAAAAAAATGAGAGTTAAATTTATTTCTTTAACTCTCTTTCATAACAGAAGACTTTTGAAGTTATTGCACCAACACATCATCGAATACATTGACATTATTGTGAATATATATACCCTTTAATATTGAAAATGGGAATGTTACATGATTGCAAATTATCTTAACTGTTATATATTCATTTAGAATGTTTGTTCATAATGGTTTAGTTAAACAACAATTGAAATGTAGTTCGAATATGCAGATTATTTATTATGCTATCCTTCTAAAAACCCCTAAAGCAGTCAGACTCCTAAATTGAGCAAATGAGTTTTTATTTTAATTGTATTTTTAAAAAAAAAATCTCATTAAAGAAATGATGATGTGAAAAGCTTTAATTACATTTTGAAAATGGCTTGAGTTAATGATGGTGTCGTAATTCGCTAATGAAAATTATAAATTTTTGCATTTTCAAATCAATTTGGAGATTATTTCCCAAAATATAAAAGCAAACATTCCCCCCTCCATATATATGAAAAGTACTTTATTTTAAATGAAAATAATATAATCATAACAGTACATATTTTTAAAAAAAAAACATAAATATTTGAAATTATTGCACAAGTAATTTATTTTTGTCTTTTTTTTTAAAAAAAAATGTAATTTATTTATATATCGGGTTAAATTAAGAATAGTTAAAAGTTACTTGAATATTTTAAAATGAAATGATTAATGAAATAAATGCTAAATATCATAATCATTATTACTGATTATATTATTCTCAAGAAAAATATCATAACCATTTGAAATACTTTTAAAACGAATCATATTGTGAAATATAAAATTTTATTTATTTAAGAGATAAAATATTGAAGCGATAGCAATGTAAACATACAAAATAATCACCGTTAATTTATTTTTTTTAAATCACTTTTCAAATAAAATAAAATAAATAGTGACGCAAGGAAATATTTATCGCGTTAATATCTCTTGATATTGATTGATGCTATTAGTACGATAAGAATTAAAAATGAAATACTTTGAAAGATAAAATAGTTGATAAAACATCTGTATTATTCATTTCTGTAAAATATTTTAGTACTGTACAACAATTGTATATACCTGGACTCCATGTAATTATGGTAAAGATAGTATATAAAATTAATATATGAATATTTTCACAAATTTGAATTTGCAATACATGTGACATTCCAATTATAGTGAAACCAATTTTCCTGCCCTTTGCACTCATTCAATGTATTGTGAACTGTCTCTAGTTCGCTCTGCACTATTTATTGGGAAGAGAATCTTTCCTGAAAAAGAAAAGAAGAAAAAAAATGACCACGATATACGTATATTTGTTTTATGTGCAGCAAAGAATTTGTTAGTCGATGTATATAAACTTTTTGCTACGTCATGTCTTTTTCTCTTTAGACTACTGGAGTCAGCAAATGTCTTGTTGCTGTGTTTTTACATATCACGTCTTCTGCGTTAATCCAGTCACTATAGGTGTTTGCTCACTGTTTCGTTTTGTTGTACAAGGTGCTCCAAACTTGAGCCTGCAGTCTCCTGGAGATATGCCCAGAAGTCTCTCAGCCCGTAAAAAATTATGATTCAGGTCGTTATGTAAATAAATACACAGTGTAAATATATTATTTTGTGTGATGTAGTTAAATCTGAGGAATTCAAACAAAATGGGACTGTCTCTAAAAAGTAAAAATACGATTGCGTCCATTGTAGGTCGTTATTGAACTTCCAAGAATTAATTTTGGACACATCTATCTATAAAATATTAATTCCATTTCTGAAATAAATATGTATATATTAATATTTTATTCAAATTTCGTGTTTAAATTTTTTTTATACTATAATACTTGAATTTGATCAAAAATATTTGCAAAATTTCTAATTTAAGAAAAAAAAAATTTGAAACACACCAAATGAGTATTAATTATACACCCATTCTCAAAAACTATGAATCTTTATGACTTCATTCAAAGATATTCACTAATATTTACAATGCTTATTGAACATTTATTAAGTAAATTAAATGTGTTTATTTTTAATTTCAAATTGTAGATATTAAAATTATTCATTTATGTGTTTTGATTATTAATTGATTTCATCAATTCTCCACCATTAATTTAATAGAATCTTAATCCGCCAAGTCCTTTGTAATTAATAATTTATGATAATGCAATTATAATAAAAAATAATAAAACAATAAAAAAAAAAAGAAATACTATTCAAATAAAAGAATCTGAAATTGCAAACGTAGCGTTCGAGTTGAAACTGATCCGTTATGTTCAAGCATATCAAACGCTTCCTACCTTATTGAACGAGTCAAACACGTCTACACACGTATTCATCGGTAGTAAACAAACATAATTTTTTACAGTTATATATTATTATTGTAAAGAGACTTCTGGAAAGTGCAAACATTAAGTTCAAGTTGAATCTGATCCGTTATGTTCAAGCATATCAAATGCTTCCTACCTTATTGAACGTGTCAAACACGTCTAGACACGTATTCATCGGTAGTAAACAAACATGATTTTTTACAGTTATATATTATTATAATAAAGAGACTTCTGGGCATTAACCCGGGTGGATGGCTCATGATCAAAGAAACCAACCGAATTAATAAACGCTTCGATGCCATAACTTTCTATCTATTTTGTACAGAGTGTGTTATCGATGCTTGTGTATTTATCAACGAGAGTTTTGTTGTCTATTCATTGTAGTATGAGCTTTGTGTATTCTGTGTGTTGTTATCACCTGTTCCCCCCTCCCAGTACTTTATTTCCCCCGTCCCCCTCTGTGTTGTACAGTCAAATGATTATTTATGCCTGTTCCTGTAATTTTAAGTCATCAAAGGATTATATATAAATATATGTGGATATATAAATATATTTGCTTGTCTTGTTCTTGTGTTGCCAATGTTTTTCAGACTCAATTGAATTAATTAAATTTTTTCACTGTTTTTCTAGTGATGGTGTGTATGTGTGTGTTGATTGTCCTGCAAATTGTGTATGGGATGTGTTTTAAAATATGTTTATTTAATATTTATATACGTATCATTGTGATTCTGCCCATGATAAAGATGTGTGTACAGTATTTTCTAGTGTGTTACATTACTACAATTTATTAGAAGTTAGTCGTACAGGTACATAAGAAAAATTTAATTCCTCTGTTCTCAACAATTCAAGTATTTCAACAATTTTAAAAAATAAAGTACATAATATAATGTTTAAAAAAGTTAAGTGTAATAATTTTATCCTACAAGAATTTTATAAAAAATATAGGAAATAATTCGCATACCATTTATAAAAGCAATAATCTTTGATGAACTTTATATCTAAAGTGAAGTTAAAAAAAGAGATTTGTACGTGAAATGTCACTTTATATGCTTATAAAAAACCCATTAAATTATATATATTGAAGCTTACATGATAAAGTTATTTTAAAAGACGATGAATTTAACATTTGTCACTTTAAAATTTATCTTGTAATTAAAGTTGCAATGATTTAGTGAGATGTGAAGCTAATTTTACGTATAAATGATTTTCACACTTTCTCTACGTTTTCACATAGCAAAATATGTCGAAGAAAAAAAAATATGAACGTTCATTTTAAAAGGAGGAATGCAATTTTTAAATCGATAAATCATTAAATTTATGCTGGATTTAATGTCATTAAAATTTCATGGATTCAATGCCATTAGGATTTAATGTCATTAAATTATCAAAATTTAATGTCATTATAAATTTCTATTCGAAATTAAAGTATTACGTGTGACTTAACTGCTTTGCAACAATTTAAATAAATTAAAGAAATTGAACTTAATTAGCTAGCCAAATGGCCATCATTATAATTATAATTTTTTTAAAAGTTACACCAATTATGATAAACGAATTTTAATTTATACTATTCAATGTATTATATTATACAAAATCTAAGAAATAAATATATATTATAGTACGTAAAATGTAAAAAATAAAATATGTTCATTTTTCAATACATAAAAAAATAATCACTTTATGATATACGATGATACGATTACGAATACGATATAAAAAGTGCATACTCTTAGTTATTTAGTTTAAGCAATAATATTTCAAAATCTAAGTAAGCAGTTTAAAAAAAAACTAGACTCAAATAAATTTTTCCAGATACTTTTCATGCAAAAAGACTTTCAAAATCAAATCTTTAAAAGATTTCAGTTTGTGAAGTATTTCCAAGTTAAGTAACTAACAACTCTACCATCCATGAATAAGCGAATAAATTACGACCGTAACTGCTTATAAATTGTTGTAAGCACCCCATCCAGTTTGCTTCCCAACAAAAGAAAACATCCAGTCAACGCGAACGTCATCAGAAGAAAAGTTTCGTAATTCATTTTGAATCACAATAAAAAAAAAAAAACTACCTAAAACCCGCGGGTGGCAAAAATTCAGTCACTTTGAGAACATAAACGAATTCATCACTCCAAAAACGAAAAAAAATTCTTTTTTCTTTTCTTTTCTTTTGTTGTTGTTGTAAAGCGTAACAACTTTCGAAAGCGGAAGTTTCCTGTGAGTATTCATCCACCATATGAGAACTCGTAGTTGAAGAAAAAGAAAATAAAAACTATAAAATTAAGTGAGGTTGTTAAGAACTAAATAATTTGTTTGATAAAAAGTCCGTGCATTGAAAGCCCTAAATAGTTAACGAGCTCTTGAAGGAATTACCACACGAAAGATGGCAACAGTCCAATCTTTTCGACTGCTGCCAAAAAGTAATGAAAAAAAAAAAAAAAACTTGACGAGTTGCCGTTTTAAAATATGGATGCCCTCTGCTAGTAGAATGTTTTATTTACTTTTGAGAAAACCTTCATAACTGTTTCCAAAACTTCTGCTTGGTTCAAATTTATATAAAATATCGTCCTGCTGAGGATAAAGATTACGTCAAGCAAATAATATAAAAATAAACCGCTTTAAATTCAACTATTAATGTTTTCTTAAATATACATTCGACCATATCTTCAAGTTATAAATTACAGCAACTTCATATTTGTAATCTTTTCAGACCATTAACATTTGAATGTTCTCTTTTTTAACATAAACCAGGTTTTTTTAATGTAAGAGTTTATTTAATTAAGGTTCTTTTTTAACCTATTATACATTCTGAAATTGTCAAAAAATTTTAATTCTAATTAATTAAATATTTGAATTTTTATATATATATATATATATAAAGATTTAATTCTTAACTCTCACACGAATAACAAATAAATTTGCTTTTTTTTCTTTCTTAAAACGATTAAATATAAAATTTTGTTCATTTAGAAAGGAATAAACAAAGAGATATATTACAAAAAATAAGATAATTGTAAACATTTAGTTTAATAATAAAAGTATTGCATACGCCATGTTTGAAAATTTTTATTTAGTTTGTAGTAAATGTTTTAAAATAATATTTAAAAAGTAAATAAAGAACAGATATTTAAAATACGTTTTTAAATTCTATAGGTTATCAAATTTTAACATTTTTTTAATTGTAAAATTTCTTTTTTTTTCTTTAACAATTCAACATTTTAAAATAAATAAGATCTATTGGTTATGAAATTTTAACGTTTATTTAATTGTATAGCAATGCGCAACTTTAATTGTAAACGTTCTATTTCTATATATCTTTTAACAATTTAAAATAAAATAAGATTATAATTTTTGTAATAAATTTATAATCATTTATAAATTAAAGCTAATATAGAAAAAATTCCAATATGATATATCTGCATAGATTAAAATTTCTCATTTCATTTGTTTATATACATATATATATATTAGTATATAAATATTAAAGACAGAAACAAATGTAATGTATTATAACTCGAAATAAATTGTACGAATTGAAAACCTTAAAAAATTCTAATACTAGCGGATAAAATTCCAGGTACATCCAGAAAATATCGGAATATAAGCCTATTCTTCCAGAAATTCGGCGAAAACCCCTCTCTAACAAGATCAATTCCGTTTCTATGGATTGCAATATCACCTCATTTCCTCAACACACGAACTTTTTTTCAAGCCACTTGAGAAGAACGACTTCCACAACTAATATTTCACTTCACACCATCCGCAAACAAAAATCGATTCCTGCATAGATTATTGACATCGCCTCTAGGACAGAAAGGTATATATATATATATATATATATATATACCATCTTTTCTTTCCGCGCTTTTTTAACTACCAGCTAAAATCTATAATTCGTTCTTCCAAAACTATCGAATATTGTTCCGCTGACCTTAAATGGCGCGAAGTTTAGCCTAACAATAAAAATAATACATACGCCATACTTTGCAAATTTGTTAATAAGTTTTTGCAGTAAGTCTTTTGAAATAGTATTTAAAAAGTAAATAAAATCTAGTTAATAGCTTTTAAAGTAAATAAATACATCTTTAAAATGCGTTTTTAAATTCTATTAGTTATCAATTTTAAAACTTATTTCATTGTACAGCAATGAGCAACTACAATTGTAAACTTTCTATTTCTTTTATATCTTTGAACAATTCAACATTTTAAAATAAAATAATATTATAATTTTTTGTAATAAATTTATAAATTAAAGCTAAGTTTAATATAAAATTATTATTATTTTATAATTAAAGCAGAATTCCATAAATTAAAGCATGATAAATCTGCACATATCAAAATTTCTCATTTCATTTATGTATGTATTAAAGGAAGAAACAAATATAATGTATTGTAACTCGAAATAAAATGTAAGAATAGAAAACATCGTAACAAATTTTAACACTAGCGGATAAAATTCCAGGTATATCCAGAAAATATCGGAATATAAGCCCATTCTTCTAAATCGGAATATAAGCCCATTCTCTAAATTCGAACGAAAACCTCCTTCTAACAAGATCAATTCCGTTTCTATAGATTGGAATATCACCTCATTTCCTCAACACACGAACTTTTTTTCAAGGCACTTGAGAAGAACGACTTCCACAACTAATATTTCACTTCACACCATCCCCAAACAAAAATCGATTCCTGCATAGATTATCGACATCGCCTCTAGGACAAAACGGTATATATACACACATATATATATATATACCATCTTTTCTTTTCGCGCTTTTTTAACTAACCCGCTAAAATCCATAATTCGTTCTTCCAACCACCAAAACTATCGAATACGAGTCCGCTGACCTTCAATGGCGAGATCGCAGCGCCATCTATGGACGCGGAAGCGGAACACTCATAAAGCGTACTTTAAAAGACCATAAAAATTTTATTAGCTTTCACTGGGCATTAGGGCTTCTTGATTTTACGCGTATTAAATCAGCCTCCCTCCCTGCAATAAAGAGCTCTGGAGTCAGGCAATTAGGCTCGTTAACGTAACTGGAAACGAAAGGCCCGGATAGATGAATGCCAGACTCCCGGACATAATGGCGGGAATGACGTAAAGTCGCATTAGATGGAATCTTTTGCGAATTTTGCCTCTGGTTTTTGTTTAGCAGCCTCGTAAAGCTATCGCCGGCTTGAAACCACTCGCTCCTCCTGCTGCTAGTGACGTCTTGTTTTATTTTGTTGGGATTTCGTTTAAAGGTAGGGCGAGGATTGGTTTTGCCATCAGTTTGAAAGGAACTACAACGCTTAATTGTTTTAACTACTATTAACATTTTAATTATTAATTTAATAGTTTCGTACGTCTATCTATCTCAAAATATTTTTCGTTGGTATGTCTGATTTTATTCAGTTACGTTTTCGTTAAAGATAGTGACAATAATTAGTGTCTGAATCAATTAGTTTAAAATCCTTTACAACGCTTAATTATTTTAACCTCTGTTTACATATTAATTATTAATTGATTAGTTTCGTACTCTTCATTTATGCATCTCAAGATTTTTTTGGTGTTGATATACAATTTTATTTTGTTAGGTTTTCGGTAAAGATAGTGACAATAATCAGTTTCTGAATCAATTAGCTTAAAATCCTTTACAACGCTTAATTAACTGCAGCTAACATATTGATGGATGAATCATTAGTTTTTGTACATTCATCTGCTTAAATGGATTATTTGGAAGATATTTAAATAAACAGATTGATTGTTGAAGACATATCGGTGGATGAATCATTAGTTTTTGTACCTTCAATTGCTTAAATGGACTATTTGGAAAATATTAAATTACATTGATTGATGAATCATTAGTTTTTGTACCTTCAATTGCTTAAATGGACTATTTGGAAAATATTAAATTACATTGATTGATGAATCATTAGTTTTTGTACCTTCAATTGCTTAAATGGACTATTTGGAAAATATTAAATTACATTGATTGATGAATCATTAGTTTTTGTACCTTCAACTTAAATGGACTATGGGGAAGAAACTAAAATATAATTGATAATATATATTGATAGATAATAACATGTTGATTGATGAATCATTAGTTTTTGTACATTCATTTGCTTAAATAGATTATTTGGAAGATATTAAAATATAAAAGTATCACGTCGCATTTGATGGAATCTCTTGCGAATTTTGCCTCTGGTTTTTGTTTAGCAGCCTCGTAAAACTATCGCCGGCTTGAAACCACTCGTTCCTCCTGCTGCTAGTGATGTCTTTTTTTATTTTGTTGGGATTTCGTTTAGAGGTAGGGCGAGAATTGGTTTTGGCATCAGTTTGTTACAACGTAATTTAATTGTTTTAACTACTGTTAACATATTAATTAATAATTTAATAGTTTCGTACTCTTCATCTATGGTGATATCTGATTTTATTTCGTTAGGTTTTCATTAAAGGTAGTCACAATAATTAATGGCTGAAGCAGTTATTTTAAAATCCTTTGCAAAGCCTTAATTACTTAACTGCAGTTAGCACATTGATGGATGAATCATTAGTTTTTGTACATTCATTCGCTTACATGGATTATTTGGAAGATATTAAAACATATTGATGGATGAATCATTAGTTTTTGTTCATTCATTGGCTTATATGAACTATTTGGAAGATATTAAAATATGTTGATTAATGATAACATATTGATTGATGAATCATTAGCTTTTGTACCTTCATTAGCTTAAATGGACTATTTGGAAGATATTAAAATATATTGAGTGAGGACTATTTGGAAGATAGTAAAATATATGATGGATGATAACACATTGATTCATGAATCATTAGTTTTTTAAATTCATTTGCTTAAATGGAACTATTTAGAAGATATTTAAATATATTGATTGATGATATATTGATTGATGAATCATTAATTTTTGTACATTCCTTTGCATAAATGGACTATTTGGAAAATGTTAATATGCATTAATTGATGATAAAATATTGATTGATGAATCACATATATTAAGGAATAATATATATTATTATATTAATTGATATATATTAATTTTTTCTTAGTCATCATTCGAAATATTACCATATTGATCATAACATTCATAAAAAGAAACATCGTAATATTCGTACGCATTAGAAACATATCCTAAACAAATTTAAATAATTATTTTTAATCGTGATGCTTACAATTAATTACTTTTATTAATTGAAAAAGTAATATTGAAGTTTACATGTTGAGAACATTGGAATAAAATTTTTAAACCGTTTAATTTACTATCGATTTGTCGAATAATATTTAAAATGCAAATTATTTTTTTTAGCAGTGCTTTGATTTTGAGGAATTTTGACGAATTTGATGTTAACACTTTTGTTTTATATAAATTTTATGAATCTGAAGTCCTTGAAAACATTTTTTTCTCACCAAACAACGAAATATATTGTAAAAACAGCAATGCAAAATTAATTTTTTTAATGCTCCGAAAAACTAATATAATGCTTATTTGAAATATTTGAATTTTCAAACTATTGAAAAGATTGATTAGATAAACAAAAATAAGAATAAAATGATATCTGAATTTTATTTCACTTATCTAATTTGTTAATTAATCAAAATTCTTTTTAAAAAAGTTTAAATCTGAGTATTAATAAATGGTACTTACCGGTTAACGTGACGCCACTTGTTGCCAAACGTGAATATTAGTGCAAAATCCAGCTAAAGATAGAAATGGTAACCTTAACGTTTTATAGAGTGTCACAGTTGGCGAAATAAACGGGTTACCATTTTGGCGATTTAATGCACAATTGCAACAATTGTCCCGTTAATCTGAAAGTACTTGAACTTGTTATCATAAACTAAAATTACTCACTAAATTTAGACTAATAAAAAGCTAATTGGTTTCTGAATAATAAGTTATTAGATTTGTATAAATTAATATAATATACATAAATTATATTTGTATTTAATTTCTCCTCTGCATATTAAAGTGTTTTTATTTGTGCTTGTACATATCTGTTATGATGATGATGAATAAATAAATCACAATGTGGAGTATGCCACTGTTCACTTTCGAATCAAAGCACCGCGCTTTTTTATCCTGAACTTATGTATACGTGTGCTGTAATGTGTAAACTAGTTCACTCTTTTCTTCTCTCTATGTTATAGTGTAAAACAGGGTATAATTCTTTCATTAAATTTATGTAAATTATCTTAACGTGTTGTGAAAGGTCACTGGTTTCTGAAACTTGACACTTCGAGGTAAAAGAAATAAATGTTAAAAATTAGGCATTGTTATTCATATATTATTATTTTTTTTTTATTGTATGACTAAAAAAGATTGCTTGTTTACCATTCATAAACATTTAATTAATTTAGCTTTTGAATGTAAACTTTGTCACATGAAAACTGCTAATATTATTTATAAAGAATGATATTTTAAATAAATCCTTTAAAAGTTCCCCTCAATCAAGATGTCTGTGTTTGCTTTATATCATTTAAGAAAATTTAATTTTCAATTATAATCATGTAATATATACTTTATTTCATAAATGTTTGTTTATATTTTTTTAAGTAAAAAAAATTGAGATGCCTTATAATGGCTGCAGTGTATCGAATGTTTTAACAATATTTAATATTTGAAACAATATAATTACTCACTATAAGTAAAATACTAAAATCAAGACAGTTTGATTAAATATTTATAATTGATTTTGTATTACATCTTTTGTTATATTACATTTTCATTTCAATGTGCATATTTTGTATATTTAAACTTTAACAATACAAATTTGCTGCAATTCTGATAAAAAAAATATCGTCAAATCTATTTCAAATTGTTTTATAACATTAATTAAAAAATTTTTACATAATTGTTTTAAAAAGGTAAAATTTATCATGTATTGTGTCTTGTATAAGAAGAATTGAAAATAAATAATAAATTCAGAAATTTTTGAGGTTAAAATTTCCATTTTATCTTACTTATTTGTATTTACATTTTTTCAAGCTAAATTTTCCAGCCTAATTTAAATTATATGATAATTGGGTAATATACTGTACTATTTTTCATATATGTGTAAAATATATTTATTTTAATCATGTGATTGATACATATGTACCTTTAATGTTATATTGTGTTTAATGTTATAACATCAATAATTGTCTTTTATATTATAATGTGTCTAAATAGCCCACGGTAAACAACAAAGAATAATATCTGTTTAGTAACAATATTGATGTTGCAAACTGATTTTGTTTCAAGCAGAATTCTCCAACCTAAATTAAATTACATGATAATTTGCAATATATTATAGAATTTTTTTATTTGTGTAGAATTTTTTTATTTGTGTAAAATATTTTTATTTTATCTATGTGATTTATTTATATTGACTATATTGTCCATTATTGTGTATTAAGTGTGAAGTTTCAGAGATCCGCGTCAGTTCCAGTGCGAAGATTCCGTGAATCTTTGGACCGCCTTACACAGGGTATTTGTCATGATAGCTGTCTTTCTTTCTGGAGACTCCATCTGTTACGCGTCCTTTGTCGAATAAAAACCATTTAACATCAGCCTGCTTTTTTTTTTTTTTTACTTGTCTGTCTTCTTGCGCATTCATCTGGTCATCACACACATCAAATGTCGCTATTCATGCGCGTCATCAGTACATCAAAAATGTTGAACAACGATGCATAAGAAGAAAAATGATAACGCCCTCTTCCGTTTTTGATTGTTTCCACTTTTTGAAACATTCATCAGATGAAAATATATATAAAGAAAATAAAAATCCGCTTACAAATTTCAATTTATCATATGTAAACATGTTATTTTTACTGGATTGGAAGGAATAATGAAACACCGCGTTATATATACTATCATGGTGCAACATATCTTTAACAACAGTTTATCTTACAAATCTTTTTTCTTACAAATTTTTAATAGTAGTTTATCTTACAAATCTTTAATAGCAGTTTATCTTACAAATCTTTAATAGCAGTTTATCTTACAAATCTTTAATAAGTTTAATTCAAATCAATATAATTCAAGTTTAATTTAATTCAAATCTTTAATCTGTTTATCTGAAAAATCTTAAATAGAAATAGTGATCGGAATTGTTACTGCATAATAGTCAGTGTTTTTTCTAAATCCTGAAGTAAAAGTTAGTTATTATATTACAAGATCATCAACCAAATTCGTTAATATTAATAAATTAAAATTACTTGATTCCAATAAAGTTTTTTATCATTAAATGCAATTCAAATTATGTAATATATTTCGTTCGTCTTTAATGCTGCGAATTTCCAATTGAAATGGTTGAAAAAATTTTCCTAAACTGAAATTCATTGACAAATTTCAATTTATCGTGCGTAAACAGGATATTTTTACTAGATTGGAACGAATAAAGAAACACCGCGTTATATACACTTTATGGTTGCATCAAATCTTTAATAGCAGTTTATCATACAAATCTTTAATAGAAATAGTGATTGGAATTGTTATTGCATAATAATCACTGTATTTTCTAAATCCTGAAGTAGTAATTAATGATTATATTACAAGAACATCAATCAAATTCATTAATCTTAATAAATTAAAATTACTTGATTCCATGTTTTTATCATTAATTACAGTTTAAATTATTCAATATATTTTGATTGTCTTTAATGCTGAATTGAATTTCCAACTGAAATAATTGAAAAGTTTTTCATAAATTGAAATTCAATGACAAATTTCAATTTATCGTTTTTAAACTCTTATTTACAGGAATGGCCATGGTTATATAACCTTTCATAATGTTATGAATCGAAAAATATATTTAAAACGTATAATAATAATTGAATTTGTAATTGCGCAATAATCTACCCAAAGATCCCGAAGTTAATGTTATTCACTCTACTGTAATAACATCAGCCATGTTCAAAGGAATACACCAATTGAATTGATGTACTGTCAATTCATGAAGCAGAAGCTAGTTGGAATATTACAAGATACCAATCAAGTTCAGTAATCGAAACCCATCCATACAGCAGAATTTAGGATATTACAAGAATAGGTATCAAATTCAATAACCATAGCCAATCTCTGAAGCACGAAATGATTAATGTTATAAAATCTTTTATAATGCTATAAATCACAAAATATATTGAAAATATAGATAGCAACAAGATTTGTGATTATGCAACAGTCTACGTTATTTCTTAAATTCCGAAGTTAATATTACTCACTTTATTGCAATACCATCAGCCGGTTCTAAGGAATATAACAATTGAATTCATGAAGCAGAAGCTAGTTGGAATATTACAAGATACCAATCAAGTTCAGTAATCGAAGCCCGTCCATACAGCGCAGGTTAGGATATTACATGATTAATAATCAAATTCAATAACCATAGCCAATTCATGAAGCACGAAATGATTAATATTCTTTGTAATATTCTGTTTATACTGTGCTTCATGGATTGCTGCGGTTATATATTTGAATACAGGTGTGAAATGAATAATGAATGGCCAAAGTTATATAACCTTTCATAATGCTATAAATTAAAAAATATATTTGAAACACATTAATAGTAATTGGATTTTTAATTACGCAACAGTCTACATTATTTCTTAAATCCCGAAGTTAATATCACTCACTTTCTTGCAATACCATCAGTCAGGTTCAAAGGAATCACCCAATTGAATTCATGAAGCAGAAGCTAGTTAGAAACAAATTAACAATCAATTTCAGAAATCGAATCCCATCCATACAGCAGAAGTTAGGATATTACAAGAATAGGAATCCAATTCAATAACCATAACCAATCCATGAAGCACAAAACGGTTAATATTTTTTTGTAATATTCTATTTATATTGTGCTTCATGGATTGGCTGCTGATACATATTTGAACACAGGAGTGAAAGGAATAATGAATGGTCATGGTTATATAACCTTTCATAACACTATAAAAACTAAAATATATTTAAAACATAGTAATAATAATTGGATTCGTAATTGCGCAACAGTATACATTATTTCTTAAATCCTGAAGTAAATGTTACTCACTTTATTGCAATAACATCAGCCAAGTTCAAAGGAATATACTAAATGAAATCATAAACTACCAATTCATGAAGCAGAAGCTAGTCAGAACATTACAAGATACCAATCAAGTTCAGTAATCGAAGCCCATCCACAATGCTTTACAAAAAGAAGAATCAGATTCAATAACCATAGCCAATCCACGAAAACCAGAATGGTTAATATTCTTTGTAATATTCTATTTATATTCTGCATCAGGGATTGGCTTTAATTATTAATCTTGATTTATTTTCATGTAATATCCTACGTAACCTCAATAATCATACACAATCCATAAAGTAAAGGTTAATAAGGATTTTACAAGAATATCAATCGAGTTTGTTGCTTTGAAGAATCAATATAATGCTAACTAAAATGGCAACGGAAAAGACCAGGAAATTGAATTTGAAAACTATTCAATCATAAATGAGAAATCTACCGTAAATGATAAATATTGAAAGATATCAAATTTCACAATGATTTATAAAATTCTGTAATCATAAATTCATTTTCAACAACAGTAAAAGAATAAACAGAGATAAAAATCATGAGAATTTTTTTTTAAAATTAAGACTAGAAAATCTCGATTATGTAATACTAGCAATTATAATCTGGCATCACACCGTACCAGAAAATACATTTTTTTTTATTTAAATGATATTCTTAATGAAAAACACAAAATAACGATAGCAAAATTAAAAATAAAAAGTTGTGTAATTTGATTATAACATACCATTTCATAACTCCATTGCTTAATTCTTTGTTGCAAACAATTGATCTTTGAAATATCCATTGAAAATTGCATAATGCCTAATTCTCCTTTTTCAAATTCAAAGCAAGCAATTTTGTAATTATATTTTTTTTATGTTGGTTGGTCGACTGGCTAAAACCATAGGCAACAAATACGAAATAATATATTATACGAATATGAATACGAAATTTTGTATCTTGAATATCTTTCAGATTTATATATATAGGCAGATAAATATAAAGACAGAAAAAAAGAAGCATAAAAATCACACAGAATAATATTTAAAAAGCACAAAAAATAAATATTTAATCTAAAATAAGAACGTAATTAATTTATTAATTATATTTTTTCAGAGCTAAAAATTTTGCTGACTTTTTTGCTGAAAAAAAAGTTTGAACGCAAGATAAATTCATTTATATATATATATATATAGTTTTGGAATATTGATTACATATAACTATAAAGAATTGAGAAAAAATTTAAACTTCTCAGTTATTTTTCAAACTATAAAAAATTATAAACACACACTTAAACGCTCAAATGTTTTACTTTCGGCAAATATACAGAGGAAATATCAAAATATTATAAGATAACATAGTTTTCTTATATTTATATCAAAATGGTATAAATATAAGAAATCCGTGATATTAGAATCTCAAATAAAATGACAGAGTAGAAATAAAATATATTTTAAATTCTTAGAAACAACATGCAATGAATTTTATTCAAACATATAAAAGGATTTATTCAAGTTGTAACATTTAAAATATCATAAAATCTTAATATTTTAGTTAGAATAACTTTATACTATAAGATGCCTACTTACAGATATGTATTAAGCAATTTTTGAATAGTTATATTAATATAAAGAAAAAATCTTTTTTAAATATCAGAGTCAAAATCTTTATTTAATCTCCGAAATAAAAAATACAAAGGAAAAAAAAAAGAAACATGAAAATCACTGTCAACGATGAATACATAGTAATGTTTGAAAAATTACAATATATAAATTTCTTACAACTATAGCTGAAATAGCTTATATTTTAAAGATTTGATTAAAAAGAGAATTATTTGAAAAATGCGAAATAAAAAAAATCAATAAATAAAGTTTGAATGTACGAGTAAGAAAAAAAAATCACACGAATATTCATTAAATAATTTACATATATAACATATATTATTTATTTAAATATAATTTATTCGAAAGATATCTTAAAATCCTTTAAATATCATATAGAACCGACCGACCATTCTTATTAAAGATTTATTTTCTGATAGTTTAATTAATGCCTCTATAACTTCCCAGTCAAACTGTTAACAGTTCAATATATTATGTGACATTTATATCTAAATATATATATATTCCGAGCTGGACACTACATAATATGTATTCTAATTGATAGCACATGATTTAATTAATCTTCAGCTAGACATATTGCTCCCATTAAATATTTAGTTACGTTTAACAGTTATCATTGCACTACTGTCGTTTATTAGTATATTTTAATATAGCCATATTAACACAATTTTAATATGTTTCATAATAAACCTGAATTGTTTTGAAATAAATCTTTGTTAAAATTTCTACGAAATTGACATCTGATATAGAAAATTAATATGATTAATTAATCTACGGATTTAATGGAACGGATTAGTTTACGAATTTATTGTGTCAATGGATTTATTGGCATACAGTGAAAGAAAAATTATAATTCAGATGCTATTTGAAGCATTGTTTGTTTTTAAATTAAAACAAATAAGATGATAAATTAAATGAATGATAATTAATAATAAAATATTTACTTTTAAAATAAAGAGAAAATTTTAAATACTATAAGCAAAGTTTATTTTAATATTTAAATTATTAAATAATTTATAACATTTTTTTTCTTCTTTAAGCCTACAATGTGGATAGGACTTTTAACGCTGTTATAAAAACTCTCGGCAACCGACGTGCCATTTAAGGAGTACCTATGAGAATAGTATGCTATCCAATGACGATATGACGTTATGTTTCGGAACAAATGGAGTTTGGTCAGAAATCCGACAAGCGATGACAAGTTAAAATCTTCTGTGAGCAGTCACCTAATGGTGAAAAGTTTTCCCATTAGGTTAGGTGCGAATCTCCCAGATGCTACAAGTGGGGCTGTTGTAGTTCCAAATGAAGGTTGCAAAATGTATTGGGGTGGATCCTGGAAAATTCTGAATCTGTTATAAAGTCTGTTGGCAACTGACGTACCATTTATGGAGTAGCTCTGAGATAAAATTTATCATTTAAGACCTCCGCGTCTTAAAATCAAATTAGAATAAAAGAAAGTGAAATATTTTACATTGAGTACATTTTTTTTTAATTTGAAACACAGAAAAAAAAAATCTTAAAAGTTAAAATAATTATTATTTAACATAATAAAAGCTTTGAATACTTAGAAATTACAGTTTCAAAAACTTTAATTTCAAACACACACACACACAAAAGGAATCTTATATATTAGAATAACTATTGAAAAATAACAGAAACAAAATTTGAACACTTAGAAATTACAGTTTCAAAAAGTTTAATTTGAAATACCAAAAAGAAATCTTAACAGTTAAAACAACTATTGAAAAATAACAGAATAAAGATTTGAATACTTAGAAATTGCAGTTTCCCTGCCTATTAGTTATGATCGACTATTAGTATGAAACTTTTTAAAACTAATTGGTACACATTAAACAACTGTAACCGTGCTTTCTCCTACGCACTTCAAGAGTGCCCCTTGTGGCGTTCGGGAGAAATGATCAGTAGGCATCGAGACTCTCACCATTATTTGCAATCTCTCATCCCGAGAGGAAATAAGAAGATTTTCAGTTTAGAAGTGGAATCCTTCCACGAATGTATAAGTATATGTCTTTAAACGTGTTACGCGTTGTGTGCTAAATATTGTTTGTAATTAATTGGGGTGTTTATGTGGTATTTATGCGCGTGTAAATAAAGCTATGTGTTCCGAAATTTGTGTCTTAACCCAATCACACCTAGATCCAGCTGCACAAACAAACCGACAAATAATAATAATAATAATACATATTTAACACATACAAAACCCCTCCTTAGAAATGAGTCGTCTTGATGGCAATTGAGGAAAGTGTGTAAATGCTGCCTGGTCAGATTTTTCCAGCTTTTATCCCATGCAACATACAACTCCTCTCATTGCACATCGGGGTCTGTACATGGCTTATAAATGTGAAACATGAGGCCTACAGATGTTCAACAACAAATAAATAAATTTATACTGCAGTTCTGTAATCATAAATAATTTTTCATAAGGCATAGCATTTTGAACAAGCCACATACATTACAAACAGAGAAAATTTCCGAGAACCATTTTAATCTATTTTTCATACTTCAGGTTAAAAAATAAAAATAAATATTTATTCAAAAATTAGAAATGTGGCTACCCCCATTATTTTTAAAAACTTATTATTAACGCACTCTTTTAAAAATCGGAGTTGTATGTATTCAGTAATTTCGTCTAGATTTATACTAAATCTAGGCGATACTAGATTTATGGCACGTAAGGGTGTAATCTAAACGATTCTCAAATAGCTTTTTAAACACAGATAGCCCCCTGTGTAACATAACGAGAGATAATTTATAAGAAAGTCTTTGAAAACTATTTTATTACTTTTTCTGAACAATGTTACATTCCTTTAGCTACGTATAAGAGTTTGCATTTTTTTTTATTTTTTTTTTTTTTAGTTTTCAAATTAATACTTAGAAATTAGAAAATTTCGCATTTTAAAACCTTTTTTCTGCTGTCAATTATTTTATTTTTTAAATAAATATTTTTAAACAATATTTGTTCAGAAAGATAACGAGGGTTGTTAAATTTAGGAAAATGTTTTAAATAAATCTTTGAAATTTCTCTGCTGTATAAAGAGATAAAAGTTTCATAAAAGTTAAAAATATAACCAAAAAATAGTTTTCTAAAAGTTTAAAAACAAAGCCAATTATGTAAATTAGCTCCCACTACTAGTAAATTTTATAATAGTTAAATGCATTAGTTACATAATTACATAAATGTTATAGTTTTTTCGTTAAATTGACGCAGTTTTACAATGAAATATATCATCATAAATATATTAGTGAAAGTCTTAAAATTTTTTTTGATAATATAAGACTATAACTATATTAAAATGCTTTATAATTTGAATGCGTAAGAAATCTCTTATTTTTTAAGTGTAAGTATAAATGTTACAAATTGGTTAGTTTAAAATAAAATTATAAATTCGCTTATACATTAATCACATTGAAGTTATTCTTATTTGAAGAATTTTTTTTTGTATCAAACATTATTTGAAATATTTATAAAAAATATGACTGGCATTTAGAATTAAATATGCTAATCTGTTTCAAAAATCAGTTAGAATATTAAATAATAAATACTATTATTTCAGTCAGGAATAGGACTGAGAATTGATTTATTAAAAATTTTGAAGTTATTTAATTCTTAATATTAGTTCTCACTCTTCCTATATATATCTTGTTCAAATTTTCAATCGTTCCTAAAATACTTTTTATTCATCCACTCAAGTTCAAATACATTTTTTTAAACTTGTAGTGGATGACACTTGATGTTAATATAGTTTTTTCAAATATTAATTCATTAATTAAATTTAACTAATTAATTTTAGTTTTTTTTTTAGATTTAAATTGCATGTGTATGTACCAATAGATGGCGCCAGATGTAAGAGGAGAATTTCAACTTAAAAAGTAGGAATTGACTTTAAAAATTTTTTATTTATATTATTTGTTTTTATTTTAAGAATATTTTTTTGATTAAACATTATTTGAAATATTTATAAAAATATGGCTGGCATTTAAAATTAAATAAATTATTCTGTTTAAAAAAATAAGTTAGAATATTAAATAATAAACCTATTTCAGCCACATATAGAATTGAGAATTTAATTATTAAGTGATTTAAAGTTATTTTTGTTATAAGAACATATTTTGTATTAAACATTATTTGAAATATTTATAAAAATATGATTGGCATTTAAAATTAAATATATTATTCTGTTTAAAAAATAAGTTAATAATCAATCTAATTATTTCAATCATGAATAGGACTGAGAATTGAATTATTTAGAACTATGAAGTTGTTTTTATTTTATGAATATATTTTGTATTAAACATTATGTGAAATATTTATAAAAATATTATGGCTCATTAGTATAGTTTTATAAAATATTGTTATGAAATATTGATGTAAAATAACCAATAACAAAATAAAAGAAATGAATTCATTAAAATTTGTATTGTTTGTCGTATTTAAAAAAAAAAATGTCAAATGAAAAAATTCTTTTTGTTTTTATGTTCTACATATTTCTTCGAGATCATCAAAAATTTTTATTATTTAATTTTAATGAATTCCTTCATTCATTTTTAATGAATTTATTAATGAAAAAGTTTATTGAAACTTGATTTCTAGCGTCATAACTTTTGAAATATCCACAAATTAAGGTCAAAAAAGAAAAAGCACTTTGTATCTTATTGATGATATTGATGGTTGGAATGTAAATTTTTGAATTCAAACTACGTGATGAAATAATTTCTCTAAAATTTCATTGTGAAACATTGTAAAAAAATTAATATAAAATTTTAATGTTTATTCCTGTGGGGCCTGAAGTCCGAGAGTCCAGCGCTCTGGTGCTCAGTACTACAGATTTCGAGTTCGAATCCCGGCGGGGCCACGGATACTTGTAGTAATTCGAAATCCACTTTAAGCCGTGTGTCCCTGTCTAATAAGATCGTTAGGGGGTTAGTGTTACTCGCGTCCGTAGCATATCTTCAAGCTACACATGGCCTCTAGGTAGTGCTAAATGAGTAACAGAGGTGCATCCTTGCTTATGACAAAGATTAACTCTGTATTGCCAGCTGTATTAGAACAACATGTTTATTCCTGATTATTTTGAATAATTTTTTAAAATTTATTGTGTTAGTTAGCACACGCCTATGTTAAAATTTTAAATTAATTTTATACTCAAAAAACTTAAATTTAAGATACTGGGCATAAAATGAGTGTTGGATTATTACTTTAAAAAAAGGAACTCCTTTTTTATGTAATTAATTTATATAAAATACACTTTTTGTCATAAAACATAACATAGGAATAAAAAATTAGTCTTCATATAATATCATTTACTTTTTTTCAAACTGTAAAACTTTATGATATAGCTTTCACAAGTCTTATTTATTAAAAAAAATATCACATATACAACTCCTTTTTTTACAAATATCCATTAAAATATTCCGTATTTTATTATTTACAATATTATTCTTTTCTAAAATAAAAATCTCCAATGAATCTTAGTATTTGGTTTCCAAAATAATCGATCCATAAATCAAAATAATATTTTTACAAAAAAATGAAGTACACTTTGTTAATTGTCATTACAGTTCAAAATTTCGATAACAATAATATACAGAAAGTAACATTTTTTCGCAGTAGAATGAACTAAAAAGTATTCTATGATGAATTTTCACTCTTTATATATTTCCAAAATAAATTCCATCGAATAAACCGAAATGTAGAGAAAGGTTAAATGCTTAAGAAACAATACACGTATTAATTTTCAAATATATTCAGTTGAGAAAAAGTAAATATATACATATATTTAATATTGATGCATAATAGAAATATATATTGAATATATTTCAAGATTGATGGATAGGCTTATGCATGTTATTTCATTTTGTGCTTTACGGAGTTACTTTACGTAAAGTGCCGTTTATAGAAGTTAAGTGCATAAGCGCACTTGACATTTCACTTCCTTCAAAATGTCATAAATCACAAGTTCAATAAACTCGTGATTCAGAACAACAACGGAAAAAAACAATAGAAGTATTTGCAATGCTTTTGTTTTATGTATTGCACCAAAAAGGTAATAAAATTCTATAAATTTTATGGATTTCTTAAAATTTTTTTAAATGTTCTTCATTATATATTTTTTTTTAGAGCTGAATTAAAATTATGCAATAAAATGTAAACTTTACTTCAATACCAATTGTAATAAGTAATTAGTTGAATTTTTATAATAATAAAATTAATCTTCTTTTAGATCAACAAATGCGAAATAAATTATGAATATCCCATTTTATATTTCCCAAACAATGTAGAAGGTAAATACATATATCTATTTTCAGTATATATACATTGTCGTTGTTCTAATGCAACTGGCAATAGAGAGACAGTTAATCTTTATGCCATAAGCAAAGGGCTGCACCGCTGTTACTCATTTACCACTACCTAGGGGGCAAGTGTAGCGTGAAGATAGGCTACGGACACGAGTAACACTACCCCGACAATACGCTACGATCATAGTAGACAGGGGTCTACGGTTTAAAGTGGATTTTGAACCACTACAAACATCCAGGACACAGCAGGATTCGAACCCTGTGGTACCGAGCACCAGAGAGCTAGCCATTCGGCCCCAGGCCCCAGTATATGTTTATATATAAATTATATTTATATCGATATGCTACGGAATGCTTACATCGATAATGTAGATAGATAAAAGGTTTGCGCGAATTCAAGTTGAACCTTAAGCGACATTCTCCGAAATCAAAGAATAGAAAGAGACTGGGGATTATCTATTAAAATCTTTCAATTAATTGTATTTCTCTCCAAGAATAATCGCCTGGAAAGCTATCTGACCCAGTAAGTAAAAGTTTTATGTATTCGCCCCCCCCCCTCCTCCAATCCAGATGGAATTAATTCTCTTCTATTAGGTATTAAACATAATTCGTGAATTTACTAACAGATGGCGTAAATGGTAATTACTTCATGTTAAAAAACTATCATTAGCTTTGAGGTTTAATATGTGTTATTTAGTTGAAGTGTAAATAATAAATTTTTTTTTCTTTTTTTTTTAAATTTTAATGCAATAAATTATAATAAACTAACTCTCTGGCACTCCAGTTCATGTTGTACCATGGCCGTATGGCAAATTTCGAAACGGGATATGTTCTCTTTTTATGGGATAGAGTGTCAACGTTTTGCAGTCATATTTGACCGGGATTTACGGTTTAAAGTGGATTCCACACCATTACAAATATTCATGACAAAGCAGGGACTTGAACCCGAAACCTGTGTGATCGAGCGATAGAGCACTTAACACTCGGCCATCAAGCCATATATATATATATATATATATGTAGGATTTGTTTGTGTGGTAATCAGCAGGCGGCGACACCTTACGATTGCTTGTCTTTGACAGAGCCTGTTTACAATGTGGGGGAGTATTCAACTTTGAACTCTGACCCCACGAGAAGGGGACAGGACCCTGTAGATGAAGAAGGAAAAGAACGGATTGGATAGGCTGCGTCAAGCAGAGAGAGAATGGACGGTGCTGTCCCTTAATTAATTGTTAATGTAAATATCGCTGTCCATATAACCGTGCTTAATTAAATGTTGTTGTTGAGAGAAAAACAACGTTTCGTTGATGTGTTTTGAAATACACCCCTAGACACCCACTTCAAAAGTTCAGCTTTTGTTAGACTGGTAGAGAAGTCTAACAAAACTGTAGGTTCGACCGGGATGAATCTATTGGAACCGGTGTAAACGCTACAAAAATTGGGGACTCGGCCGGGATGCATCTATTGCAAGCGGTTGAACTCTACATATATTCACCATGGCACAAAGCAACCATGGTGAGCCAAGACCGTCTGTCTACTGGTAGATTTCGAGACAGGAAATGTTTTCTTTTGCGGGATAAGGTGGTCAGCCCTACGCTCTACAGTCATATAAGAATCATATTAAATTGGAATCTACGGTTTAAAGAGGATTCCGAACAATTTTATTTAAAAACAAAATTTTTAAAAAAAATGCTTTTTTTTAAAAATAAATAATCCTATTCTAATGTATTATTTACCTCCCTAGCACTACATTTCATGTTGGCCCATGGTCGTCTGCCTATAGGGAGATTCCGAAACAGGAGATGTTATTCTTTTTACGGGGTAGGGATTCGCCAACGGCAAATTTTAAACCGTAGGTTCCGGTCAAGTCGATAACGAACCACAACAAAGATCCATGGCACTGCCAGGACACGAACACAAAACCTGTGGCACCAAGCGCCAGAACGCTAGTCACTAGGACACTGATTCTAATGTATTACTATGTTACATTTAAAATACTATATTTATTATTTATAAATACTATAATAAATAAATATAGTTCTATAATAAGTTCTTTTAATTATTTCATGGTATTACTAATGAAAACCTGTTTATGACAAATAAACTTGCTTATAACGATTAAATTGCGCATAAAAGATTACGTACAAATTAAATTTTTATTATTATTGTGCCCTGTTTAATTAGGCAGGCATCATTAAAAATATAAAATGAATTTTATGGTTGCTTAGTGGATCAAACACATATTGAAATTAATCTTTTAACTTATTTAAAAAATAATTAAGAAAAATGAAATTAAAAAATATGTATTCAAAATAAACGTGTAGCACTCGAGTTACTTAAAATTTAAAATTAATTAAGTTCGAATGTATGAAAAAAAATGTAGCCTTATTTAAACGAAGTAGGTTATTAAAAGGATTTTTGAGATCGTAAAACTGCCATAAAAATAAAAAAAATATTAACCATGAGTTTCTTGCAACGTTTTAATTAAAACTGCCTAATTAACTTTCAAATCTAATTTATCATTTTTTTTCCTCTCTGTTTTCTTATAGTTAAGTGCTTAACTAATCATTCTTATTTGACATGTTGAGTTAACTAAAAGGAAGTTTTTACTATAGTATAAAGCTATGAAAAGGTTGAAAAATATCATTAAAAAAAGTCTTTAATGCATAAAAATAATGTGTTCCTTAAAATGTGAAGTATTTTTTAATTAGAATCTTAAATTACGGCAATGAATTAAATTATTTTCGTAACTTTTAGAATCATTAAAGTTAAAATTTCTTTATTGAAAATGAATGGCTCATTTTATGGGAAATGTATTCGTTCATTTATAATATTATTAAAATAAAATGTTTAGAAAATTTTTATTATTCGAAGTACGTAATGTTGTGGGTTGTGCAGCTGGATTGTAACTGGTTGTGGTTGGGTTGAGATACTTGAGCCACAGATTGGAGAACACACAGCTTTGTTTATACACGCACAGAAAACGCATACACACATTATTTAACACATTAAAAGACATATAATTATAGACTCGTGGAAGAATTCCACTTCAAAGCCGAAAATAAAGATAATTGGGTACGCGCTGGATGTATGAAATATACTTCCTCTCTAGGTGAGAGTCTGTAGGTCAATTTATGCACAGGGTTGTGTTAAAGACATTTTCTTTCATGATGAAAAACTGTAAACTAAACGCTTCTCAGCAGGAGAAATGGCCAGTCTGCATCGAGACTCTCACCCGAGAGGAAGTACAGCTCAACCTGGGCTCCCGCTAAAAAATGTTTAGTTTATAGTCTCTCATTGCGAGGGGAAATATATTAAATATATTTAGCGCATCCCGAAGCATTAGTTGGTCTGTAGATTAATTAGCTCATCCTGACGCATTAGTTGGTTTACAGTATTTCGCGCCGCTGCGAGTAGCCCAGTTTTGACTTTTCGGCTTAGAAATGGAGTCTTTCCACGAATCTATAATTATCTGTCTTTAGATGTGTTAAATAGTGTAAGTCTCTAATTGTATGTGTGTGGTGTAAATAAAGCTGTGAGTTTTCCAACCTGTACTTCAAGTATCTCAACCCAACCACAATCAGTTACAATCTGGTTGCCCAACAGGCACACTACAAACTGGATTTTATCAAAATATCCAACCAACTTCAAAATTGCAGTCATTCTTTGCAAGTTCAAGTTTAAAAATGCTTACAAATGCTCAGAAGTGATGTAATATATACAGTCCAGTCACATTAATGTGACCCCCTGTCAAAAGCCAGAATATACACTCTTGTATATTCTGGCTTTAAGTGGTATTAAGTGAAATACTTTATATGTACTCCACTGCAATGTGCTGCCACCTGCCTTTTGTGATTGGTTATTTCACGTTGACGTCGGAAGTAGGTGGTGGTCACATTAATGTGACTGGACTGTGTATAAGTGGCAACTGTGATTGATTGTCACAGATAAACTACAGTGAAATTATCACACTTCTTCAACCTATAAGAAACTATATAGGTTGAAGAAGTTCAAAATAATCCGAATTTGTAAAAATGATTTTCGTTGTTTTGGTTGTTTCTCGAAAGTGCTGGAATTGGTTTCGTATTAAGGTTTTTTTTTTTTTACAAAGATTCGCCTTTGGCCATCATACTTCGACAGCAACAAAATTCAGAGGAATATTTCACTACCATCAAAGAGTTGACGGTAGCATTAAAAACATGAAAAAATCGCAATGGCACGAAGTAAAAATTAGGGCTGGATATGAATGTGGTCTTGACTCAGTGTTGTCCGTGGATACAAACTAAATTATTTCTCGAAATAAAAACGCGATGTTTAGCTGCCATATTTATTAAAATTGCAGCAAAAACAGTAATGCACAACTGCAATACATAAAATAATTATATAACAAATATTCACAAAATCATTCTAAAAGTCAACTCATTTAAGGGTCTTTTTACTCTCCGTACTGCCTGGAATTCTTCACTCGACTCTGCACACACCCTTTTTTCTTTCTCCCTCTCCCATCATCAGTTCCAAAGTGTAACGGGTAAAAAATAAACGTGCAAAGTCCAAAGTCCTGCCCTTGAAAGGAGGATCTGTCAACCTTGAACTCTTCCTTCTTGGCTATATTTTGTTTGGGAAGACATGGTGGATATTCACTCCCGATTTTTAATTTATTTCTAAAATTCTCTGTTTGACATCAATTAATATCTTCATCTTATCTCATCTAGAACTAGATATTAATTCAAACATTAGCGTCAAAGGCATGAAACTCACGATCGCACAGTATCACAAGTACTGTCCTTAATTGGAATCTGTACAGGAATTCCAGCTGCCACTTCTTTTCCCACAATGCAGATGGTCTAATAAAGTGCTTCAGAGTGATTAATAGATTTTCTGAGATCTCTTACATTTAAGCTTGTTTCGCCAAACATGAAAAGCTTACCTACAGCAATATTAATTTCATTCTTGCAGTATGATATATTTCAGATTAAAACTGAAATGATTAATTGGTTTTCTGGAAGGAACGTTATGAATTTAGAATAATGGTTACAATTTAATAATTAATTGATGTATTTACATCAATAATTGATACAGGAGATACATTTTACTGCAATGATCAATTACAATCCAATGGATTGTTTTATATAGCAGGGCGGCAGCCTTACTCTCCACCAAATCTCTAAAATTGCAGTACAATGTTTTTCTCTTACCAAATGAATATGCTTAAAAAATAGGAAATCAAGGTATCTTTCTTTAATTTCCCTACCATCTCTCTTTTCATTAATTTTATTCCCTTGTACATAAGATTTCGATGAAAAATTTTCATTAATCTTTTCGTTGCTTTTCTAGTGGCCCATCACATAATAGTTCAATTTTACTTTCAAAGATAATTTAGGTAAAACAATAGGTTTTTACATTAGGTAATTTGTTTTAAAAAACCGACTTGGAGCAGCATGGACAAGGAGCATAGAGCATAATCTTGTTCTAGTTTAATAAAAAAAAGTAAAGATTTAAATATCAGAAAAATATTTCGAGTAGATAAGTGTTGCTATAATGATTTGAGTTTTGTTGAAGCTCCGTGGCTGCGCAACAGCCGTTAGCTTCTATCTTAGATTGTCCATTGGAAAGATGAAAAAGCATTGCTGAAGAAAGAAAGCGGTAAAGATTAAAAGGAATCTTGCCCAAATACTAAAAGAAAATTCAATAGAGTGAGGTTTTTTTAAATTTTTATTTATTATTTTTTTAATTATTTTTTTATATTATTATTTTAATAATAAGTGATGAACGTAATTAAAATACATGGGAGAGAATTAAAATAAAATGAACGAGTAACTGAAAGTCAACAAACAAATGTCACAAATTATTTCAATGTATCATTTTTTTTCCAAATACAGAAATGATTAAATCGTTGGCTGGGTGAGAAAGAATCGTTAGATATTGTTGAGAAGTTAACAGAATAAACGAAAATAAACAACCTGAAAAGTGTTGCTATAAAACATACATGTAGGAATACAAGGTCCTTAAGCAGAAAATAGCGGTTTCCGTTTTTTTTGGTGGTGGACAAATTATTTCAATAATATCACAGCAATTCATGATGAATACAGAACATGTAGATCTAACTGTGAGTGGTAGGATTGGTTGAGATACTAACACGGGGTGAGGTACTAGAATTGAATTCTGCACCAAGTAACGATTTACTTAAAAATATATATTTCTTTAATCTGATATCGATTTGGTTGGGCCCGGCAGAAATTGTGGTATTAGTTCTTTTTTTATTTATTTATTATTATTATTTTAGTGGTGGACAAATTATTTCAATAATATTGCTGGGAGTTATTATGAATACAGAACATGTAGGTATAACTATATTTTGAGTGGTAGGATTGGTTGTGACACTAACAAGGGTTAAGAAACTAGAATTTAATGGTACTCCAAATTGAAACTATATGTTTCTTTAATACAACACCGATTTAGTTGGGCCAGGCAGAAATTGTGGCATCAGATCTTCTTTTTATTTATTAATATAATTATTATTATTATTTAGTGGTGGGAAAAGTATTTCAGTATTATTGCTGGGAGTTATGATGAATACAGAACATGCAGGTCTAACTATATTTTGAGTGGTAGAATTGGTTGAGAAAATGGAATTGAATGCTGCGCCAAATAATGATTTACTTGAAACTACATGTTTCTTTAATACAACACCGATTTGGTTGAGCTAAGCAATAAATGGTGGTTCCCGTTCTTTTTAGTAATTAATTTTTTTTTATCTAATGTTATCGTTATTATTTATTAGTGGCGGATAAATTATTTAAATAATATTGCTGCAAGTCATGATGGATACAGGACATGTAGATCTAACTATATTTTGATTGGTAGGATTGGTGGAGATACTAATATACTGTAGCATTCCGTTCCCAGGAGAAAGTACATTCTGGAAATGTATGTTCTAAGAAATGTATATTCTTTAAAAAGTGCATTAAAACAACCTATCACTCAAATTTGTCAGCAGATAAGCAGTTTTGTGGATAGTTATATTACATGCAATTAGTGTTTTGTACAAATAAGAACAACCTGTCACTCAAATCTGATAGATATTCAGTGTCATAGCAGATGTTCAGTCTCAAATAAAATAGGGGGAATAAAATCAACATATAGAGAGAGCTGAATAAAATTTTATTAATTTAGAATGTTCAAAGAGGTTCGTGGACGTTTATTGTTGGTAGGTAGCGTTATGTCATATTCGTGGGATTCGCCTAGATGTCTGCCAAGTGGGATAAGAAACAACAAAAAACAACAATATAATCTACCACTTAACAATAATCTACACTATACTACATCTTTATAATTTAAAAACCTAATAATAATCTACGACCTAAAACAACCTGTATAATTTTTGTTATATACAACCTAATAATAATCTGCTACCTAAATATTACACTTACATAATCTACACTATTAAAAATCTGTATCATTTCTGATGGAAGATTGCGTGGTTATTTTATCTTGTTAATTAATTTAACAATTTAAACAATAACTGTATTGATTTTAGTTTACATTATTGAATATATATCGCGCTTTGTCGCATAAGAAGTTCATTCATTGAAATTTCGATCATCTTTATCGACTTACTACAGAGAGAAATAAAAAAGTGGCTGCTTTCCAAATCGCTCTGAATCCGCCTCAGTGAACGTCGCATCGCCATGGCCGAAGCAATGCGTTTAGAACCATCATCACTCGCTGTCTTAGAACCAAAAGCCTAGTTAATGATCCCGCGGACAGGCTCATAAATCACCAACAGTGTTTGGGCTCGAATCCCCCCTCTCAGAAACCTTCGGCTTTGATGAATGGCGACATTATGCAGATACCTGGTTTAGTTGTAGCGCGAAATGAGTGTCGATGTTTTTGGGAGTTCTGGAGATTTCGTCTTCATGCGTTTCCGAGGCTTTCTTAACCTCCGAATCTGTCATTTTCGTGAGGGGAAATGAATTCGAGGAGAAGTTCTCGTTTCTTGAGGCGTTTTGCTCCTCTGTTTTTTTGGAGTTCGGAAATGGAGAATCAGTTGGATGTTGTTGCTCTTGAGTGGGTGGTTGTTTCCAATACTTGCAATACTGGATAGTCATAGTTATGAAATAATTCTAAATTACGTGAACAATTAAAAGGTGACACGTAAAACAATTGTGGTTCTCAACCTCTCAACGAGTTCTTTCCCCCTTTTGGTTCTTAACTCATTAATCCCGAGTATACTCATATCTCATATTTATACATCTTCACGAAAATTAATTTTTAATTTTGTATTAGAAATTGACGTTTTCGGTTATCATTCTAAGGTAAATTCTTTTTGGGCTATTATTCTAAGGTAAAAGCTAATTGGGCTATTATTCTGTAAATACGTGTTCCCTCGTATGTTGCGTAAGATATATTCGAATAGTGTGTTGCAAATATTCCTATAGTGAAATATTGTGTAGTTCACATATTGTGTAGGATTTTTTTATTTAAAAAGTATATTTTTATTAGTATATATTATTTGTTTTGAGGCCTGACGATCGAGTGGCAGAGCTCTGTCGCTTGGTACCACAGGTTTCGGGTTCGAGTTCTGGCGGTACCATGAATGGTTGTAGTGGTTCGGAATCCACTTTAAACCGTTTTCCCGGTCTAATAGAATCGTAGAGAGTTGTGGGGATAGTGTTACACGAGTTCGTAGCATATCTTCAAGATACATGTGTCACCTGGGTAGTGCTAAATGAGAAACAACGTACGTCGGTGCAGTCCATTTTGGGCTACTCACATATGACCCAGTCCAGGACGCAATTAAAAAAAATGTTTTTAAGAAATTGATACCTTACTTGATAATATTATAAATTGCAGCTACATTTGAGAATGGGAATCTCTGTTGATGTGAATTTTGCGGTCTTGTAAATTCTAAAGTAATGGTCCCAATTAGGTCTCTGGACGCTTGGCCACATTATCTGGCTAGCTATAATCTTCATCATCTTTTTTTTACGATTTACAGTTTTACAGACATTTGACTATTTGCTACAAGTTTATTTACATTGCTTGATATTCTTGGTTAGACAATCGTCATCTTTCGTCATAGACAATCGTCATTGGCTGTCGTCTTTCGTTAGACAATAGTCATTTCTCTCGCTGCTTTCCGCAGCTGTCCTGTCGGCCGCCAGTCTCGCTCTCTTTTCATCTACGGAGATCTGCCTCCTTTTTCTAGGGTTAAGCTTCAGAATTCATTACTACTCCCCATGTGGTGAAAAGTGTCTCTCTCTCTCTCTCTCTCTTTGAGAAACATATGCAAAAATTTCAGATTAATCTATAAACCTCTTGGATTTTGGATTCAAAAAATGAGAACAGGCTGAATATTATATAAACTTTCAATTTTCAATGACTTTTTAAATTTCAGATTTACTTTAATTCCACAACTTTCCGCGCTTTTTTACTCTCTGCCCTATAACTTTAAGCTATTACGAGTTACGAGTTGAGGTAAATTTTGCAATGACAACAGGGTCGAAAGGTTTGTTTTTATTTATCTTACATGCATAAAAAAATGAAAAATAATTCGCAATAAACCTTTTAAATAAAAGTAATCAGAATTATAAAATATTTTTACTGTACTATTCATTTAAATTGTATAAATCAAAGTTTTTCATTTATGTTAACCTACATAACACATCGAAGAATTATATTTGCTACCCGTATTTTTACCACTGTTTTAATTTGATATTGGAAAAGAACTTCCCGAAAAGGAAAGAAAATACAATATTTGCCGTGGGACTAATAGATTTTTATCTTGAAGAATGAGTGTACTTTTTCCCACTGCAACCTGGTTTATCACTCACCATGATCAATATAGTTTCATGTTTTTATCGAAATCTTTTATTTTTATATCACAAGCCACTGGCAGGATCAATTTCCGGTCTTTTCTTTTGCCAATTAGTCAATAAATGGAACGAACTCCCGACTTTCTTCTTTACTTAAAATGGTATCTTATGTCTTGATCTGTTTCAGTATTGTCATAAAATTTATACCTAACGTAAAAAAATTGTTTCCTCGGAGTAAGAAACTGTTTAACACTGTATATTGAGCTGTGAATTCTATACATTGTTTGGAAAGTTAAATTTATTAAAATATGTTGTCTCTGTTAAAATAAATTATAATCAGCAATCGTTTAAAATAATTTTTGCATGCATTATTTATTATTTTATCATTATTACTAGCATTTTCCGGATTTAAATAAAATATTAAATTTTGATTTTTCATAATAATGTTAACAGCAATTTCAAAATGAAAATCAAATTAAAAAGATGTAGTTTAATTTTGATGTTTCTGATGAAATATATATAAAACCCGACCTTTCTTTTCATTGTTATTTAAGTATTTCTACATCATTCTTGGGAGAAAAGTCATTTAGTTTTTATATTTAAATTAGTTTTTCTATCTCGATAATAAAAATTTGACTCAGTCATTTTCTTTTTTAACACATACTCTACAGAACATTTGCACGTTTCATACCATTTGCCGCGTAATAGAGCTTACTGATTTGTTTAAATAAAACATAAAATTTTCATATTTTAAGAAAATAATTAATAGAATTTCAAAATTAAAATCAAATTAGAAATTAAAAAGATATAGTTTGATTTTGATGTTTCTGATGAAAAAATAAAAACATTAAAAAAGAAAAAACCTTTTTTCTCATTTTTATTTAGTATTTCTACATCATTCTTCGAAGAAAAGTCATTTAGTTTTTCTATCTCATTAATTTTTTCTAGTAGAAATTTAACTCAATCATTTTCTTTTTTAACACATAATTTATTGATAGAAAAATATATGTATAAAAGATGTACATTGTATAAAAGATACATTTCTGTTAAAATAAGTTATGTTAATCCGTTAAAATAATTTTTTTTCATGCGTTACTTATTATTTTATTATTATTATTAGAGTTTCCAGATCTGTTTAAATAATGTATTAAATTTTGATTTTTCATAAAAATATTGTTAATAGTAGTTTGAAAATTAAAATCAAATTAGGAATTAAAATAATGTATTATGATTTTGATGTTTCTGATGAAAAAAAAAAAAATATTAAAAAAAAAAAAATCTTTCTCATCATTTTTATTTAAGTATTTCTCGATAACCCTTGGAATAAAAAACATTTAGTTTTTCTATCTTATTAATTTTTTCTATTTCGATAGTAAAAATTTACTCAATCCTTTTTTTTAATACATTATGTAATGTAAAATATTTAAGTTTTTCATACCATTTCATCCATGTGCTGCCATTGTGAATAACGGCCTGATGGCCAATTGGCCAGCGCTCTGGTAATTGTTACCACGGATTTTAGCTTCGAATAATGGAGGTGTCATGGATGTTTGTTAGGGGTTCGGAATCCACTTTAAACTGTAGGAACCGATCTAATTAGCCTAAAGTGTGCAAAAAAAAAAAAAAAAATGACCGTAGAACGACAAATCAAACCAAGCCACTATGAATAATTATCCTTTTTGTTACAAATTTCAAATATCAAAATTTTACTTGCACAACCTTAACGTGAATATTATTGCACACTCGCATCTTGTAAAAGATATATATGTATTTTCTCCCCTAACATGCTTTTTCAATACCGATACTTTCTCGCAAAACATACCCTCGTCAAAAGGCCTAAATGTGACACTTGCAAAACTCTTCCCTTACCGGCTTCCCTTTGCTTGTGGTATCAACTTCAAAATAAACTACGCAGGAAAAGAAGCTACTAGTATAACCTAGACCCTCCCAAAAAAATGAAAAATAAGGGGTGAAAAAGCAGGCGAAAATCCTCTCCTCACAGAAGGAAAGTGCATGAGGCATATTTTTCGCCGAATTCAATCCACCACGTATTGGATGCTTTCAGGTTGGATCCTATTTGGGATTTGAAGCCGCCTTTCGGAAACTTAATCTTCGGAATTGTGGTGCATTTCTTAGGGAAGCTACAACTTCCGTCTCTAACACTGAATTGGGAAGAAAACATGCTTCAGTTGTGTTTTGGTTATGGAATATATTTAATGCTTATATTCAAATGTTTAAGGATTGATGTAACAAAGATTTCTGTTTATTTACTCTTTGAAAATGATAAATAATAAATTTTATCAAATTATTTAATTTCTTTTTTCATCAAAACGCATTAAGTTTTTTATTTGCTTTCGTTCAAATTAAAATACATGGTTTTCTAATATAGGATTTGGAAATTTTAACATGGATAAACACATTTACTTAAACAAAAGGTTAAGATTATTTTGTTCATATACATGAATGCAGTGACGGCTCTAAGATAGCTAAGGTATTTATTTTTTAGCCAAGCCATGTACAAATAAAATTATTTCCACGCAATTAAATAACACGAAAATCGATTAACATTTCAATATATTTATTTACAGAAACAGTTCTTTGACAGTGTTATTCGAAACAACTTGCAAAAATGGCTATTCGAAATTCGATAAAAAATATTCCATACAATTTTCGCGAAAGTAGATAACAACATTCTGGAATAAGTTATTCAAAAATAATATTTCCTCTAAATAATATTTATTCTATATATTTTTTAATATCCTCCTGTGAAAATTTTGTTTACATATCATTCAAATTGGTCTATCTGTTGTTGGGTCTATTCTTGATATCTGTTTAAGATTTATATATTACAGGGTCAGATTCCAAAAAATTAGAAATAAATCATTAAGAATATTTCATAATAAAGTGACAGAAGACAATTTAAGAAAATATTAAGAAAAACTGAAATCTGCTCTGCAAATTTCAACTTATCATGTGTGAACATTCGAGAAAGGATGAATAAACTCAGGAATATGGCAATGTTTAATAATGCACAAGATATATGAATTGATTGTAGTACTACAAGAATGGCCCAGATTCAATAGCCACATGAATATAGCAATGTTGAATAGATTAAGAACTTCATGAAGAAAATAAGAAAATAAGGTAAATGTAGTCTTAAATGAAGAATGAAATATTTCAAATTTTACAGAAATATTATAACATTCAATAACCAAAACAATATATCAGTTTTTAAAAATTCTAGTCTTAAATGAAGAATGAAGTATGTCCAATTCTATAAGAAACGTTTTCAGATTCAATAGTTAAAAGAATACAGCAAAGTTTAAAAATTCTAATCATAAATGAAGAATCAAGTATTCCAAATACAATAAGAAGCACTGTACAGCTCCATAAGCACGGGAAAATGCCGAAAGTTATAAATGTGAAACTTCAAGAAGAAGGAATTGATCAACGCACTACGAGTACTTATAGCTATTGGATATACAAATATTTAAAATCTCAAGACAAGACGTGAAAAGTGTTTCAAAAGCATATTACAAAACACTTCAAACCAAAGCCAAATTCTCCAGAAAATTCCTTAAGACTAACTTTTATCATAAAGCATTTCAAGAATTAAAGGGCCCAAAGTACCATTTTCCGCCAAAATTTGAAATGGAGTTTTATTTTCTTGGTCCACATTTTCGGATAACGTCACGGACCCCTTGCCAGGACAACATCATGTTCACACATGATAACAAATTAAATTACTTCCACGCAAATAAATAACACGGAAATCGATTAACATTTCGATATATTTACAGTAACGTTTCTTTGGGTAGCAGTTCTTTGACCATGTTATTCGAAACAAGTTGCAAAAACGACTATTCGAAATTCGATAAAAACTATTCCATATAATTTTCGCGAAAGTAGGTAACTGCATTCTGGAATAAACCACCTTTCAATTCATATAAAAACGTCCACGCAATTCGAGTAAACAAAAAAATAAAAAAAATGGATCCAAAGTGTGAAGCGTGTGGCAGAAAGACAAATGATTTTTCTGCCACGAAGACTTTACCCAAACGGAACGAGGATTACTTCTAAGAAAAATGCTGCCCAAATCACCGATCGCCATAAATTCTGCTCGAAAAACAATGCCTCCCCCTATTTTTTTTTTATTCTTTCTTCTCAAGTACCGTACTTCATGAAACTGGGTTTTTACGAGCTTTTATATACGTTTTCTCTCTCTCTTATTTTTTTTAAGAACTTCAGCAGACGACTTTACCTTGGTTAAGTCGTCTGAATTTGTAAAGTTGCCATTAAGCGAAAGTGGAATTAATCTACCCAACTTGAAGATCGTTTGGTTTATTTATTAAGGCCATAAAAATGGTTACTTGAGATGCCGTGTGATTATTCTGTTGACCTAAAATACAAAAGAATAATAATAAAATATAAAAAAAAGATGGCAGAAAGGAAGAAGGAAAAAAAAAATACATATTCTTACTTCTTCTTCTTGAGTATTTTTTTATTATTTTTCTTGACATAAAACGAACACCGTTAACTGTTAGTAGTGTAATCATCTATGGAACATTAAGTTGTTAGCACAACTGATTTCCCTTTGCTAAAAGAAGATGTTACCAAGTTTATGCTTTTATGTTTTCATTAATTTTTTTTATATGAATCTTTATTTTGTTCTTAATTTTACTGATTAAATATCAGCTAAGATTTTTAATGGCGTCTAAAGAAGCTGTAAAGCTCTATTACTTCGTTAATTATCACTCAAAGAATTGCTTAAGTTGAGATATAAAAGGGTTATGGATATTTTTAGGAAGTGAATAAAAATTATTATATCTTGTTGCAAGTTATTGAGTCAACAACAGTTTTTAACTTGCTGCTTTCCTTTTCCTTTCCGATACGAATATTACAAGTTATAAATGAAATTAAAGTTGTTTTAATAATTATTATTAAATATAAAAACTTTTAACTCTAATCGAGAAATATGATGTATTCAGTTTTTTGTATGTAGTATTAAAAATTTCATTGCTAACTTTAATTAAAATTTTGGTTTTTACCAACATACATCTATCGATATTTCATTAGGAAAAGTCAATACGTATAATATTTTTTTAATTGATATTAATTAATGATTATACATGGTTAATGTTGTCTCATGGATAAATAGCTCCACTTGCATAGTAAAAAAAAAAAAAAAAATTTTCATATAAAGATCTCCATAATATATAAATCTTCATATAATGACCTTCATAACATGATATAAAAGATCTAGAAAGATCTTATGAAAATTATGAAGATTAATATCATATTATAAGGATATAAATATGATATAAATCTCCATAATCTTCATATGATCTTTCTTGGAACCAAGACTGGGTAGCAATAAATACAATGATTTATTTTAATTTTAATTAGAACAAGAAATTTGAATATTTATTGAGTGAAAAACAAATGAGTGATAATGTTTAAATTTAATTTAAATAATTACACAAAACAACAGCTTTGAAATTAATATTATTTTCAAAGGGCATGAATGCTTAAGTTTAGAATATAAAGTTTATTTATATTAAATTAATATTATTATTTTGCTTATTTATATAAATTTATATAATAAATTATATTAATGTTTTATATAAGTTTATATTTTATATATAACTATTATTTTATGAAAATAATATAAGTTATATATAAAATAACTTCAAAATAAAAATCGTTCGTTCGTTGATCGTTCAAAGGGATGTTTTAAAGCAACTTTTCTGTTATTATTTAAGAATAATTTTATATTTCTTAAAAAAATGAAGACAAATGTTATGCACTAAAAAGAATAAAACAGGTGCACACCAAGAAATAAGTGATTTACATAACTTTTTTTTTATGCAGTCAATATTAATTTTTTGTTACTCTTGTGAATCATACACTAATAGTTTCAGAAATACCTTGCTGTCAGAATTTGTCTCCTAGAGAAATCCAAACAGCGTGGGAGTTTGTTAATAAAAAACAGTTGAACGGCCTTTCAAAATACACTTAAGGATCCAAAAAAAGAAAAAAAAAATCTTTCCCAACTCTATTATTTAGACTTGTACATCAGCACCAGCTTCTGAAAGAATCTCACCAGATCTCTCCGCAATGCATTCGGCAATGGAGAGCTTTAAAAATCATGGCAAACTCTTGGTGTAAACATAGAATAACAGCTGCGATCTTATCCAGAGAAGAACCCTCGATGACAACCCAAGAGGTCATCAGCGGAGTTCACTTTTCGATTTCAGAGATTTTTTTTTTTTTTTTTCTTCTACTTCTAACCGAAAAAGTAGACTTTTTTTATTCTTAAAAAAAATAAGAAGAGATTCGGTGAGAGTATAGTACTCTTACAGTATGCCAAAGTATGGGAAGATAGTATCCTAAAAAGACTTGGAAACGATGTGTTTAGAGTGTATGAATCAACATTTGAGGGTCGTTTTAGTGTGGGGTTGGTTATGTTTTCCTGCTTTTTTTATTATTATAAATGATAGTTGTAACTGCGGTGGTGAAAAGTTAAGACGCGATGAGTAGTTAATACTTGAGAACAGGAATTTTTTGTCATAATAAGTACAGGATGTGTTTGAAAAATGTAGTTCTTCAATGTCATCTTAATGTACACCATATACACACTTTCGAGAACTGTTGCACTATCAGTATAATATATTATGCACATTTTTTTGTCCAACATATTTTTTTCTATTGCATGTCACTCTGCATGCGGCTTCATAATGTTAGGTCAAAATATATTAATGATTTTTAAGATGTGATGATTTGGATGATTTAGGTCACTGCCATCAAAGTGGGCAGTGGAACGATCAAGAGGGATGATAGTGGCAACATGATTTTCCAAGTAAACATACAAAACGCAAATTATAAGCGATTGTCAAGTCTGCCTGCTGGTCTTAACGAGTTACTACTGGTAAGTTAGAGTGCTGCGCATTGTTGGTGCGTTAGACTTATATTAGCAAAAGTATGTGCATGTAATACATTGTTAACAATACGATACTATAAAAGAGTAAGGTGCAAATCATGCCAATGCCTATAACACAAACAACGTTAACTTAAATATTATACAAATGTTATTAAATGGTATTAATTTAAGGCCTATAACTACGATATCTTTCTATTTGTTCGCTTAAAGAAAGTAGATTTCCAGAGGGACACTGAATAGTTTTTTTTTTCTGAAAAAGTGGATGTAGGGCAGATAAATACGAGATATACTATAGATAATAGGCAGATAATATACTATTTAAGTAGTATTTGATTTGGAAATGGCTAATATGGGAGAAATTAAATAAATGTAAAAAATATCAAATCTAGTAAATTAAATAAATGTAAAAAATATCAAATCTAGTAAATTAAATAAATGTAAAAAATATCAAATCTAGTAAATTAAATAAATGTAAAAAATATCAAA
>BPLQ01002207.1:31043-44468 GCA_021605075.1 Caerostris darwini | reverse complement strand
AAAAAATATCAAATCTAGTAAATTAAATAAATGTAAAAAATATCAAAACTAGTAAATTAAATAAATGGAACAAATTTCAAATCTAGTAAAGAATGATATTTTAAATTTTAAGTTGTATAATCTATTGTTAATGCATAAGATTGTTTTAAGACTTTTTTGTTAAATATCATAATACATGAAATATATTCTCAGGTACATTTCATCAATACATTTAATTTAATAGCTTTTATTGCCCTGTTCAGTTCTGTAATATTATTTTTAAAAAATTATCTCTTATTTTTTAACAAAGAGAAACGAGTTGTCAAATTTAAATTAAAAATATTTATCTAGTATGAGAAAGCAAATCTAAAGATTTTGTAAAATTTAAAAAAGAGACCCTCCAATTTTCTTTAACCGTAGACCCTCGTATTTAGCTATTATATAATTTTAATAAAGTAAAAAAAAAATCACTTGTATGAGTTCTTAAGACTCATGGTTTTATACTTACAAGGATTAGTCAGAATTGAAATCCTAAAAACATTTTATTTTTATATTTTTTTTCTCTTTTAGATTGTTCGTTTTGTAATAAAATTGAACTTAATGAACATAATACACAATTAAACATTAAACACACAACTATGTATTTATTGTGTATTATGTTCATTAATGTTAATTATGTTAATAACATAATATATTTGGCATTAAGTCAATGTATTTTATTGGCTTAGTATCAAAGGCATACGATTTGGGTTTTGACATGTTTTTTTTATATTAATTTTTAACTATCCCACCTTTCAAATAGGAAAATTTTATTTATAAAACAAAGTAATGGCGATACATTTATATTTATAAAATCATAAAAGCTTCTAAAAATATAATATACAATTAACTGACAATGTATTTCTGCTGATCCCAAATCGATCTCTAAAAATTTGTTATTGTTTGTGTTTGAACGGCGGCCTCTTTGATGTAAGGTGATTCGCCACTAGAATGAGATTTACCATTACAGAGGATGCAACACATTGAAGCCGTGCCTACTACATCATATCTAAATTTTGCTATCCCAGTTTTGAACGAACATTCTCAGGGATAGCATCTGGGAGGTGCGCTCCATTTTCCTTTCCTCTTCGAACCCAATAGAAGGAGTTCTTCAGCTTACGGATACATCGTGCTCCTTTCTAAAATTTAAACGGACACTTTCGTTTCCCCTTCGCGGTTCTCCAGACATACTTCTCGAACTTAAAAACACAGCTAGGAAGCTCATTCACCCTTAACAGTGTTATTAGTGTTACGACCACTTTGACAATCGTTGGTCTGCATTTTTTTTACGCATCACTATGAAAATTTAATGTTTAATACATTCATGTATAATCATTCTAAAAGTATTTAACATTTAAAAAAAGCCTGATTAATAATCGATAAAGTTATGATGGCAATGCATTTATAAGTTTACGACGGCGATACATCTATAAGATTATAATGTCAGTATATCAATGAAGTCATGGCGGCAATACATCGATATTGTTAAACCGTGATACATAGACAAGGTGAAGGCTGACATCAACAAAGTTTTGGCGATGATACATTGATGTTGTTAAACGGCGATACGTCGACAAGGTTAAGACGACTATACATCAACAAAGTTATGATGACAATAAAGGATAATTTTAAACGGCGATATATCGACAAAGTTTAGATTACCATATATAAAAGTTATGACGCTGATGCATTGATATTGTTAAACGACAATACATCGACAAGGTTATGATTTCCATCATGAGGACAATACATCAACATGACAGCGATACATCGATTTTGTTAACGGATAATAATACATCTATATTGTTATAGTGATACATCGACAAGGTTAAGACTACCATAGATCAACAAAGTTGCGACGACGATGTATCAACAAGAAGGCGATACATCAATATTGTTAAAGGGCAATGTATAAATATTATTATACGGCGATACATTTTTTTTTCTGTTGGCGATATATCGATATTGCTCTGATGACCATACATTGTTAACGATGTTAATCAGTGTCATAAATTTTAGAAAATTTCGTGCAAATACTTTAAGTTGAATTAATAGAGAAATAATTTTGGACAGTATAATTCAGAAATCTAATTATCAATTATAAATTATAATTTTACATATTTGAAGGGCTCTATTTATGTATATTTTTTTCTACTTATTTATGCTTTTAATTTCATATTACATTAAAAGCAATTGATGTCTTGTCATAAGAATAGCTCTGTTAAGAAACTTTTGAAAATATAACAGAATTATAAAAATTCATTCTAATGTATATAATCCAGTTAGTTTATTAATTACCTTTTTGTGTCTCAATTTTCTGAATAGTTCAAAGAAAAATGAATGAAAAATGAATTCTGAAATTTGAAACAATGATTTAATCACTGCGAAACATAATTATTAAATGCTTATTTATAATTAATATATCAGCCGAACTGAGTAATTTTGAAATTATTTCAAATGTTATGACTGTTACAACAGAAAAACCTGGATTACTTTATATAGTGGCCTTGGAATTGCTAGAAAACTTTTCACCCATTTCTTCTTCTTTCTATGTCATCACATTCAAGGTGGTCACAAACTTTTACCATTAAAGATACATTTATAAACTTCTAGAACTATTAAAGGTAAAAGTAACAGAGGTCTGAGGTAAAATAAGAATTTTTCTAAAGTAGTTTTTGATGAAAATTTATGCACATTTTGAAGTTTCGCTTAAATCATTTATCAAAAGGTTCGAATGCAGTTTAAGATATCGAAAAAGAAAACTCTAAAAGTTGCTTCGTCTTGAAAAATTATATGAAAAAAGGTGAATGGTGAGTAGATAGAGGAATGATTTTGATAGATCCCAGATGTTAACTTATGTAAAAAAATTCTTATACTGGATTAAAATAACAATGATCACAGGTCATTCCCAATCTATATAGATAATATGTACAGTTCTGTTAGATCTTCAGTGGAAAGGTAAGCAACAATTTTAAAGTCGAAAACGGGTGAATCGATTACTTGTTAGGGGTGCTAGTCAGACATCAGTTTTAAAGACTGAAAAATCATTACGGTTCTACCAGCTATCCAATGAAAAAGTAAACATTCACTTTAAAACTTAAAACTTTAAACCGAATGTTTACTGAAAAATCATTACGGTTCTACCAGCTATTCAATGGAAAAGTAAACATTCGGTTTAAAGACTGAAAAATCATTACTGTTCTATCAGCTGTTCAATGGAAAAGTAAACATCCTATTAAAGACTGAAATGGATCACACGCTAGTAGTGCTAGTCAGATAAACGCTGCTCAAATTCAATTTTGAAAGACAATTATTTCTTTTGATGTTATGAAATTCAAAATTTTATTTATTAAAGACTGAAATTATTTTATTGTAATTAAAACCCTTCCAAATTACCTTTCTCCCCTATTACTCATTTGTGTTTAATCTGACTGACTTGGCTGTTTGTCGCTTTTCAACTCAATAGTTGGTTGAACAGTAGACGGTATAGCATTGCCAAGATTGTACTGAGGTACAAAGGTGAGTCTATAGCTCTACACTTACTTTGATACTACTACTTTATAACTTATATAGTATTTATAATCTGAAAGAAATTTTAGCTTCCGTTATATAAACAAGAAAGATAACCAAAACCAATTTATGAATACGATATGGTTTTTTTTATTTTATTTATTTATTTATTTGGTAGGGGGAATGTTTTTAATTTCAATGATCAATTCGATTTATTTTTTCATACATATTCCTATATTAAAATATTTTAATCGGAAGTAAACTTTAAAAGAATTTATTTAAATACATGGTTTGTTAAAAAATTGTACGGAATAGAAGTAAGTTATATTAACTGTTAAACTGTTGTTCTACATCTAACTACCGAAAGATATAGAATTTCACTGCGGTGGGGGACTGTGGACCATTACTGACAGGAGATGTTTGCCTCCGAAATATGATACGGACAGCAAGATACCAGCTCCCCTCCTGCTAAAACGTCGATACACAAAGGAGCTGCATATCAATCTTCATGGTGTCCGGCTTCCCTTGTGACAGATGATTACACGAATATCTGCATATGTAAGTGGCATATTTCTTACGTGAACTATAATTGAAAGACCCATATGATCAGCAGCAGTTGGTATTATTACTGGGAAAGTAGGACACTTGGCAGAACTGTTCTGAGGTGCTAAGACACATTTGTATTATTATTATTGCAGTGTATAATATATATAAATTGTGATAACTGACTATTGCTTATTAGAAATCACTTGTGCTTAATATAATGTCAATTGTACGACGTATTTTAACTACTTAAATTGTAAATATTAATAAATACATGGATCGAATGCAAATAAACCTACTATGCCTTCGGAGACTTAAACATGTTGAAGAAGGAAAGAAATCCAAAGCAAATTTTATGATTTTAAATATAATAAAATCATAAAATTTGCTTTGGATTTCTTTATTTATTAAATTTTTTAAATTTTCATTTATGTATGCATTGGATATAATTACTTTGTATTTATGCATCTTAGTACTAAATAGTGTTTAAATTATTCTATACAATTCCATCAATAGCATGACAATAGAAATAAGATTTTTTTTCATGGAAACGGAACAATCATTTGCCTTAATTATTTGTGGGAAAAATTCATTTGATATACGTATTTGAACACTTAAATTAGTCCAATCCGCTTTAGAACAAGTATTTTATTTTTTAAAGCAATTAAATTAGTTTATTAATCATTAAACTATCTTAGTTTTTTACTTATATCAAATATAAATCGAAGGATCTAGAACAGATTAAGAATGTATACCAAGGTACGCATGTGCAGTTAAGTAGTTAAAAACAATGTATAAACAAGTTTTCAACGCATTTAATGTTAACAAAATTAATATAAAACCCTGTGATTTTTATTCAGTTTTTTATTTTATATTTTTCACTATATATTTTGTTACTACAAAAATTTCTCTTTACAATATATTTTATAGTACATACTTCTTATAGTCTTAGAATACATCATCTACCGATTCTACAAAACCGTCGGTAAAATATTTGAAAATAATGTATTTTAAATATAACAAACCGAAACTAATATAAATTGGATAAAGAAATAATTTTTCATTTTAAGATAGACTCAATGCTACTTTTTATCTTCACAAAAACAATAAATTAGTTTTGAATGGTATCTCGAAATCTTTTTCTACGTCTACAAATACTTATTAAACTGGAAAACTCGTAACTTATTTTAAGAAAAATAGTAACGAATCTGCAAAAACAAAAAAAGTCACTAATCAAAGAGGGACATGAAAAAAAAAGACATCGATTTTCTCCTTGCCATTTTATCAATAAAATACCTCTTGCTAAAAGTATTTGCGTACAAATCGAAGCTATTTAACGAAAATGACCTGCTCTAATATGCGAATTTTTATCCTTTTTTATTTTTCAACGTTTATCTTTCATTGAACCTCTTGAAAAAGACAATCCAACGTTTGGAGAAGAACCGCTTTTTCCAAAACGTTGTTAATCTTCTAAATCGATGGCTATCACACGATTGAGTTTAGATACAAGAAAAGCAAATGTTAATGGAGGGTCACAGTGTAAAGAAAATCAAAAAATCAGGGAGAAATTGCCGTTTTTTCCCTACACGTCGTATTTTTTCCCCCAGTTTTTTTCCCTACAATGAAGACAATGAAAGGTTGATTCATTATCGAAGCAGCAAAGTAGAAAAAAAAATATTTAAAGATATTTTTTTTTGTCTTTTTTCCCTGTCATTATTTTAAGAGCGTTCGAGACGTTAATTAATGAACTGTCGATTCCTGAGATTAGCAAACAGTTCTGAATTGTGTCGCTTTATTCGCGGTGATATATGAAAGTGTGAGGAAAATTGGGAACCCCTTTTCTGTTGAATAGACTTTTTTTTTTTAAATATATATATATTTTCTCTGTGATTGAAGATGTAAGATTATAATTTTAAAATTTTAAAAAAAAAAGGGCTGCGAAAAAAATTTTTGTTGTTGTGTTCGAAAAATCATTCATCAGAAAAAAAGCTTTAAGGTTATGGGAATATTGCTAAATGAAAACAAAAATGCTGTGAAAAAGAAAGGATTTTTTTCTGCTTGTTTTGTTAATAAGAAAACACCACGAAAGTATTCATCAGAAAAAATACTTTCAAGTTAAGGAAATATTGTTCAATAACAAAAGTGTCGTTAAAAAGAAAGGATTTTTTTTTTCTGTTTCATTAACAAAAAAATAAAAATAAAAAATTGAAAAAAAAAAAAATTGAAAAATCATTAATTAGAAAAAACCCTTTTAGGTTATGAAAATATTTCTAAATAAAAAAAAAAGGATGTAAAAAAGAAAGGACTTTTTTCTGCTTGTTTTATTAATAAGAAAACACCGCAAAATTATTCATCAGAAAAAACGTTTTTAAGTTATGGTAATATTGCTGAATAAAAAAGTGCCCTTAAAAAGAAAGGATTTTTTTTTCTGTTTTATTAATCAGAAAAGCAAAAGCAAAATCATTCATCAGAAAAAATACTTTCAAGTTAAGGTAATTTTTAATTGTGCATTCTTCATTATATTGTATTTCTACAAAAATGTATCTTACATCTTATTCAAACCTAAGAAAAACAGTAGATGTGATTTTTGAAAATATTGTATTTTAAATGTAAGCGATCGAAAGTGATATAAATTGCATAAAGAAATAATTTTCTATTTTAAAATAGACTCAGACTCATTTTGAATGGTATCTTTAAATCTTTTTCTACGTTATTGCAAATAATATATTAAATTGTAAAACTCGTACCTTATTTTAAGAAAATAGTAAAGAATCTACAAAAACAAAAAACAAAAAAGTCACTAATTAAACGAGGAACATGAAAAAAAATCCTTCGATTATCTGCTTGCCATTTTATCAATAAAATACCTCTAGTCAAAAGTATTTGCGCACAATTGGAAGCCATTTAACGAAAATAACCGGCTCTAATATGCGAAAGTAAATCAATATCTTAATAAATTGTAAAACTCACAACTTATTTTAAGAAAATAGTAAAGAATCTACAAGAAAAAAAAAATTACTAATCAATAGAGGGGCAAGAAAAAATAGACTTCGATTATCTCCTTGCCATTTTATCAATAAAATATTTCTAGCCAAAAGTATTTGAGTACAAATCGAAGCTATTTAACGAAAATGACCTGCTCTAATATGCGAAATATCTTTTTTACTTTTTTTTTTTTCAACGTTTATCTTTCATTGAACCTCCTGAAAAAGACAATAATCCAACGTTTGGAGAAGAACCACTTTTTCCAAAACGTTGTTAATCTTCTAAATCGATGGCTATCACACGATTGAGTTTAAATTCAAGAAACGCAAATGTTAATGGAGGGCCACAGTGTAAAGAAAATCGAAAAATCAGGGAGAAATTACCTTTTTTTCCCTAAACGTCGTATTTTTTCCCCCAGTTTTTTTCCCTACAATGAAGACAATGAAAGGTTGATTCATTATCGAAGCAGCAAAGTAAAAAAAAAAATATTTAAAGATATATATATATTTTTTTTGTCTTTTTCCCCTGTCATTATTTAAAGAGCGTTCGAGACGTTAATTAATGAACTGTCGATTCCTGAGATTAGCAAACATACTCTGAAATGTGTCACTGTATACGAGGTGATATATGAAAGTGTGAGGAAAATTGGGAACCACTTTTCTATTGAGTAGAATTTTTTTTTTTTAAATATATATATATATTATCTTCCCCGTGATTGAAGATGTAAGATTATAATTTTAAAATTAAAAAAAAAAGGCTGTGAATTTTTATTGTTGTTGTTGTTGTTTGTTTCATTAATCAGAAAATACCGAAAAATCATTCATCAGAAAAAAATATTAATGGAATATTGCTAAATGAAAACAAAAATGCCGTGAAAAATAAAGGATTTTTCCTGTTTGTTTTATTAATAAGAAAACACAGCAAAGTTATTCATCAAAAAAAATATTTTCAAGTTAAGGGAATATTATTAAATAATAAAAGTGTCGTCGAAAAAAGTTTTTTTTTTTTAATCAGAAAACACCGAAAAATCATTCATCAGAAAAAACACTTTTAGATTACGGGAATATTGCTAAATGAAAAAATAATATGCTGTAAAATAGAAAGAATTTTTCTTTCTGCTTCTATTATTAATAAGAAACACCGTAAAATTATTCATCAGAAAAAATACTTTCAAGTTAAAGAAATATTGTTCAATAATAAAAGTGCCATTAAAAAAGTATTTTTTTTTTGTTTTATTAATCAGAAAACACCGAAAAATCATTCATCAGAAAAAAGGATTTTAGGTTATGGAAATTTTGCTAAATAAAAAAAAAAAAAAAATGATGTGAAAAAAAAATAATTTTTTTGTGCTTGTTTTATTAATAAGAAAACACCACGAAATTATACATCAGAAAAAATACTTTCAACTGAAGGAAACATAGTTCAATAAATAAAGTGTCGTTAAAAAGAAAAGATGTTATTCTGTTTTATTAATCAGGAACACAAAAGCAAAATAAATTGCAAAATCATTCATCAGAGAAAATACTTTCAAGTTAAGGGAATATTTTTAAATAATAAAAGTGCCGTTAAAAAGAAAGGATTTTTCTGTTTTATTAATCAGAAAAGCAAAATTAAAATCAATAACAATATCATTCATCAGAAAAAATAACTTTTAATTACGGAAATATTGCTAAACAATAAAAGTGGCGTTAAAAAAAAGGATTTTTTTTTATTAATCAGAAAAACAAAATCAAAATTAACCACAAAATCATTCATCAGCAAAAATAGTTTCAAGTTATGGAAATATTGTTCAATAAAAAAAGTGTCGTTAAAAAGAAAGGATTTTTTCTGTTTTATTAATCAGAAAAGTAAAAGCAAAATCAATTGCAAACTCATTCATCAGAAAAAGCATTTAAGTTATAAAAAATATTGTTAGTTTACTTGATTATTGAATTTTTTTCAGTTATTTTAGAAACATTAAAATTTGGATGTATAAATTAAAAAAGTAACTTATAAATCCTTAAAAAGTAACTTTTTTTTACTTGCATTGTTTTGTTCTTAATAATTTAACTTTATTAACAAGAACATTAAGATCGGAAACATTTAGAACTAGATACAAAATAGTCAAGAGATTCTAAATAATTACCAAAGACCTAGATACATGGCATTAGATTTATTTTGCCTAGATACAAGGCCAAAAGTTATCATCATAGTTTAGTTAATTCAAAAATCTAGAAATTTTCAAATCTTTATTTCTAATTATTTTAAAAAATCTCTTAGCGAAATAGTAAAAATTTTGAGATTCTTTCTCGATTTAAATACCTTAAAAAAATTTGCAATAATTATTTCTTTATTTCTCTAAAATTGGGCAATTCTAAATTCCATTATAATTAGATGCTAATTAAGAATAGACCCAATAATATTCTATTGTGTTAATAATCAGATATAAGAATTGCGTGTTGATATATAAGAACACACTTAAAATTTCGAGATATTACCACATAATTAAAATATTGTTACCCAAGTAACATTTTGAAAATATAATTACAAATACAAAAGCAAATTAAACATTATTACTGATTGATACTTTCATTTCCCGAAATTTACTATTTTCTAGAAGTATTATTTTAATTTAAAAAATAAACTTACACAAGGATTTCAAAGTTCTGAACAGTTAAACTAACTTTACACAAGTTAATAGTTATGATTACAAAGTATTACATACCTACGAATTGTTTTAGATATTAATAAAACTTATATTTATTTCTTGTTCTGGATTACTCGGAAAAAACATGATTGTAACACTTTTCGCTTTGGATCGTAATTTGGAAATGAATGCCATGTCGCCAAGCCGGCGATGATTTACAAAATATGGAACAGTGTTTATAAACATTTCAAAAAGCAAATCTCAATCTCCTTTATTATTTTGTGTGATATATCTTTCTTCGTGGTAAGCAGGCAGTAAAAATTGCGAGTTAACAAAATTATTTGGAAAAATCTTAAAATAAGGGCATTTGAGATTTGGCAACTTTTTTTTTTGTGTGGAGCCAGTTGGGAGATAAATCGCCAAAATGTGGTACTGTTTGCAATTCCCACCAATCACTCCATTAGTTTTCTTGTACTGTTTGCAATTTACTCCACTTCCAATGCAACCTCGTTAGCCCACTTTGGCGAAATATTTTTTGATGCCAAATCCCAACGGCCCTTATTCGGCGATTTTATCAACATTTCTTTTTTTCTTTTATTTCTCAAAATTAAAAAAAAAAAAAATTAATAAGAAATTTCTTTACTCGCATTCTTAGCTGTAGCTATTAACTGATGTTTGTTTTGATGGGAATTCGTTGAAACAAATTATTTGCTTGGCGCAATTTCGCCATTTTTTTTATGTTATAACGATGTGGGCTAAAATAAAATTTTACCTTATTTTCGTTATGTAATATAAGCATTCTCAATAAAGTAAAAATCTAGTCTGGTTACCAAAAAAAAAAATTATTTAGCCCTTATGAGATGATCTTTGATGATAATTCGCTAAAACAAATTGCTTACTTGGCGGGATTTAGACATTATTTAAGGCATCACGAGATGGGCTAAAATAAGATTTTACCTAATTTTCGTTACGTAAAATAAACATTTTCAATGAAGTAGTAAACTAGTCTAGTTGTCAAAAAAAAATATTTCACCCTTATGGAATGATCTTTGACGGGGATTTGTTGAAACAAATTGCTTACTTGGCTCGATTTCGCCATTTTTTTAAAATTTTTTTTAATTTTTATTTATTTATTTTTTTATGTAACCATGAAATGGTCTAAAATAAGGTTTTACCTAATTTTTATATGTGCAATAAACATTCTAAATAAAGTACTAAACTAATCTAGTTATCCAAAAAAAAATTTTAACCTTATGAAATTATGTACATCAACTTCCACTCTACTGAAATCAAGAAACTTTAATCTCATAACATTCTTAATAATTAATCAAAACTAATTTTTTTTATCATATTCGGAAACAAAAAAAAAATGCTAATAGTTTTCAAAGTCACCAAATGTGACGTGACCCGTATAAACACACAAAATATCCTTTTCAATAAATCGATTCATCAATCCGCAAACACCCCCGTGTGATCCGAGGAAGTCATCTAAAAACACTTTTAGGAGAGGTAAATTTTTCCTCGGGCTAATGGACTTCATTTAATTAATCATCATTTTTTTTCTCATTAATGTTATCTCGCGCTTCGAGATTTGACACCGGCGACTAGAAGGAAATATTAAAAAAGGAAAAAGGAAAAAAAAAAGTAAGACTGAGAGAGGAAAAAAAAAGACAAGATAATCATTTTTACAATACACATAATGAACCTTCGGTGTAGTAAAAATCTCATCAAGAATATTCCGGGTAACACTTTTTTAGAGAACTTGCTTCGATCAGTAATTGGAAATTAGTCACCTCCCTGCAGTGTATGACACTAATACAGAAGCAAGAAAATTTATCTTCCTGGGATAGTCATTTATTTTGTAATTTTCAACTAAATATGCTTCATATCACTAATTGAAATCTCCTTATACTTGCAAAAACACTACGCACTTTTGTTTATTTAAGTTCAATAATACAGTCGTCATTCTGTTTGATTTTTGTGTTTTTATTGCTGCTGTTTGTCTTCTTGCTTAATTATATATAAATGAGAACATATTGTTACAAATAAAAACAATTTTTTTTTTGTGTATGATTTCTATAAAAAATACATTTCCTGGCTAAAATAAGATATTACCTAGTATTATTTAAGTGAAATAAACATTCTCAATAAAGTAATAAACTAGTCTAATTGTCAAAAAAAATTATTTTACTCTTATGAAATGATATTAGATGGGGATTCATTGAAACAAATTGCTTGATGGCGCGATTTCGCCATTTTTTTCTGTATCACCACGAGTTGGGCTAAAATCAGATTTTACCTAATTTTCGTTACGTAAAATAAACATTCTCAGTAAAATAGGGTAAAATCGCAGAATAGGGACCGTTAAGATGTGGCGTCAAAAAATCATTTCTCCAAGGGGGCTTCAAGTGAAGTGAATTCAAACAGTACAAAAATCCTGGGTTATCCCATTTGGTGATTTATCACCCAGTTGGTGCCACAAAAAAAATGCCTAATCCCAAAGGCTCAATTCTGCGATTTGGCCTAAAATAGTAATCTAGTCTAGTTATCAAAAAAAAATTTATTTCACTCATGTGAAATTGTTTTTGATGGGAATTCGTCGAAACGAATTGCTTGCTTGACGCGATTTCGCCATATTTTTACATCATCACGAGTTGGGGTAAAATAAGATTTTACCTAATTTTCGTTACGTAAAATAAACATTCTCACTAACGTAGTAAACTAGTCTAGTTATCCAAAAAAAATCTTATGAAATTATGTACATCAACTTCCAGTGAACTGAAATCAAGAAACTTTAATCTTATAGCATTCTTAATAATTAGTCAACAAAACTATTTTTTTAATCATATTCGGATACAAAAAAAAAACCGCTAATAATTTCCAAAGTGACCAAATGTGCCGTGACCCATAAAAGGCACAAAATATCCTTTTCAATAAATCGATTCATCAATGCCGCCCCCCCCCCTGGGATCCAAGGAAGTCATCTAAAAACACTTTTAGGAGGTAAATTTTTCCTCGGGCTAATGGACTTCATTTAATTAATCATCATTTTTTTCCCATTAATGTTATCTCGCGCCTCGAGATTTGACACCAGTGACTACTAGAAGTAAATATTAAAAAAGGGGGAAAAAATTAAGTCTTAGAGAGAAAAAAAAAAGATAATCATTTTTACAATACACAGAATGAACCTTCGGTGTAGTAAAAATCTCATCAAGAATATTCCGGGTAACTCTTTTTTAGAGAACTTGTTTCGATCAGTAATTGGAAATTAGTCGCCTCCTGGCAGTGTATGACGCTAATACAGAAGCAAGCAAATTTATCTTCCTGGGATAATCATTTATTTTGCAAGGTTCAACTAAATATGCTTCGTATCTGTAATTGAAATCTTCTTACACTTTGCAAAAACAGTACGCGCTTTTGTTTATTTAAGTTCAACAATACAGTCGTCATTCTATTTTGATTTTTGTGTTTTTATTGCTGCTATTTGTCTTCTTGCTTAATTAGATATAAATGTGAGCATATTGTTACAACTAAAAGCAAAATTTTCTTAGTGTATGATTTCTATAAAAAAGGTAAATTGGTACATACATTGGTATTGATTATAATTATTTAAATTGTACATACCTTCAATAAGCCAATTTCTAGAATTCCGGTGTTGATCAAATACGATGTTCGAATGTTCGATGTTGATCAAATACGATGTTCGAATGTACGAATGTTGATCAAATACGATGTTCGAATGT
>BPLQ01002207.1:0-31033 GCA_021605075.1 Caerostris darwini | reverse complement strand
ACGATGTTCGAATGTACGAATGTTGATCAAATACGATGTTCGAATGTACGAATGTTCGATGTTGATGTTCTAATATTCGATGTTGATCAAATAGTTCCAATACATCCAACCAATCGTGGTTATTTCGTGCCATTTTATTTATTATTTAAAGCTATTCAAGTCACTTTATTAATTGAAAGATTTTCAACGTTCCAAATAAAACATTTCTTCTTCATCGGCGCAACAGTCCCATGGTAGGCCAAGGCCGTCTGTCTTCTAGCAGATTTCGAGACAGGAGATGTTTTTTTTTATTTTTACAGGGTAAGGTTGTCAGTCCTACGCCCAATAGTCATATTAGACTGGAACCTAGAGTCTAAAGTGGATTCCAAACCATTACAAAGATTCATGACACTGCCGGTACTCGAATCCTGTGGTACCGACTACCATAACGCTAGTCACTCAGTCATCAGGTCCCAAATAAAATATTTAGATGCTCAAAAATTAAGTTTTTTTACTTGTATTGTAATGACACCAGCATTTAGTATCAGTTACTATCCTTAAATCCCGTTCATAATTTTAGACTCATATTAATTCGCTAACATAACCACAAGACTTGATTTGACTAGGTGCTTTGAGATTTATGCTCGCTTAAACTACTTTATCTCAATTTCTCCAATTCTAACGGGGAGAAATAAAAAAACACTGTGATGGTGAGTAATAAATTATAAGCAAACAACAAAAGAGATCAAAATTCTTAAATCCATGACTATATGTTGTATATGTCAGAACTCGTGAGAGATCAGCTTTGAAAATAATTCTGGCTGATATGAAATAGTGCACAGCATTTCTGACAACCAAAAAAAGGGGCTTGGTGGCAGGTTGATTAGCGCTCTGGCACTCGATACCATAGGTTTCGGGTTCGAATCCGACGGAACATGGATGCTTACAGTGATTCTGAATTCAATTTAAACCGTAAGTCCCAGTCTAATAGGACTGTAGAGAGTTGAGCTTAGGGCTGACATCCCTAACCCGTTAAAAAAGAAGAAAAAAAACAAGATCTCATGTTTCGGAATCTGCCAGTAGGCAGGAGGCCTTGCCACACCATGGAACTGTCGCGCTATAGAAGAAGAAAAGTAATATACAAAATAAAAATGTGATCAAATTATTGATCAGCATATAACCATAAGAGATGGAAATTTAGCAAATATTTACTTAAATTTATTTCTAAAAGGTAAAAATGATTAATGCTTATGTTGCAATTAGAAATTTGCAAAATTCAAATCGTAGAATCCATTAACTTAATAGCAATTTAAACATTAATTGAGAATTTCAGATTTATTTTTTGGTGTATCATATTGCTTATTCATATTACTTATATTATTTAGAAATCGATTAAATTCAGTCTTATAATATAAATGATTGAAATCGCACTAGAGCTGCATATGGGCATGCTAAATTGATTCTTAAAGACAACCTTCAGGATTTAACAGTAAAAATAAATTTAAAAATTACAGTTTTTACTTATAATTCAAATGAAGATATGGATATTGTTATTTTACACTCATGTCCATAAATTAAGGATAATGAAGTTTAGGCAAAGAAAGAGACAGAAGTAAAACAAATTTAACTTATTTGTGAAGTCTATTTATTAAACAAAAGGTAAAGAGCAAAAAAGATGCTATATGTTTGACATAATTAATAAAAATTGCGATTTTTACTCCCTGGAGCAAATTTCAAAAAAGAACCTATTTACAAAAAACAGTATAACATGGTTAGTATGATGGTTAATATGGAGTATGTCTCCCGGACGATGCAATACAGGCCTTGCAACGCCTAGGCATGCTGAGTATCAAATTATCAATCTGATCTTGGGGAATATTACACCACTCATCAAGCAATGCCCTCCGAAGTTCCGGTTGATAGGTGGGAGGGGGTTGACGGGCTGCAATTCGTCGGCCAAGCATATCCCACACATGCTCTATTGGATTCAAATCCGGTGAATATGCTGGCCAATCCATACGGGTGATATCCTCCAATTGAAGGCATTCGTCTACAATGTTTGCACGGTGAGGACGGGCGTTGTCATCCATAAACAGAAATTCAGCACCCATGGCGCCCCGAAACAAATGTACATGTTGTTCCAGAATGACATCCCGATAGATGTGGCCTGTCATCGTTACACTCTGAACATGCAGGTCAGTTCTGGATCCAAGAATAATTCCTTCCTAAACGAGCCATCCTGCACTACCGTAACGGTGTCGTTCAATGGTGTTCTCTTGATGGTACCGGGTACCTGGCGCTCTCCATATGAAAGTCCGGCGAGAATCAGACTGCAAACTAAACCTGGACACGTCGGAAAACATCATACCAGACCACTGTTGCGGTGTCCACAATGCATGCTCTCTACTCCAGGTTAATTGCAGGTGACAGTGAGTTGCAGTAAGTGGAACACATCTGACAGGCCTACGAGCATATAGACCAATGTGCCCTAATCGTCTGTACACGGTCTGCCTTGAAACTGTCGTACCGGTAGCTGAAGAGAGCTGACGAGACAGGTCTGATACTGTGCTCCGTCTGTTTCTTTTGGCAGTAACTGCTAAATACCGGTCCTCATTCGGCGTTGTAACTCGGGGGCGACCTGTGCTGTAACATCTACTCACATTACCATCATCTTGGAATCGTTTCCAAAGCCTGGAGATGACACTCTGGGCGATTCCAAGTTCCTCGGATACTTCCAGCTGGATACGTCCACATTCCAGTTGTCCGATAATTTTAACACGTAAAAAATCATCCAAATGCTTCCTTTGTGCCATAACTATGCGGTTATTGAACTGAAAGGCTTTTAAAGCGCTTGTGAACAATTTTACTTCTTTGCCACCATTTCTTATATACCCCTCTCTTACACTCTCGTCATTGTGACGTACTATCCGCGCTATCTGGTGGTTTCCTGTAATTTGCATATTCTTCTTCAAGATGTGTGTGATAATTCTACAGGTGAAATTTTTATTTTAGAGTTCAATTTCTGTGTGATTCTGAATTATCCTTAATTTATGGACATGAGTGTATTAATGAAGCAAGCATTGATAACATGGGCTATTAGGAAGAATTGAACTTTAGCTAACCACACTTGGTTTAGGATACCAAGTCGACATTTTGGAACTTATCCTTAAGCCTAATCTTCCGAATTTTTGGCCTACAAATCTTGTATTGTGTAATCTTTTGGCTACTCCGCTTTTTATTACTGGGGATTTATTATTTTTATTTCTGGGCATTTTATTCACTTTTATTTCAAGAATTAATTGTACTTCATATTTTCTAATCATCTTTCAACTGTTAATATATTATGGTCTATTTGATCTGCAGTTTTATCGTATTTAATCGATCTCTTTCTTTTTTCAATTTACGCATCTTATTTATTTGCTTTTGGTTGCCGTAAAGTACGTGCAATGATTATTTTCTTTTCAAATTGAATTTGTGATCCACCGTCAGATGGCGCACATTCATTTTTTGAGGGCAAATAGCAGTAGCCTCTAGTCGTTACTCATTTAGCACCACCCAGGAGGCACGTGTGACTTAAGGTTGCCACGGATGCGAGTAACATTACCTCCCATTTGGTATATTATAATCAATCTTTGTCAGATAATTGTCATATATTTACTTATGGGGGCTTGATGGCCGAGTGGCTAACGTTCTGGCACTCGGTGCAACAGGTTTCGGGTTTGAATTCCGGCGGTGGTATGGATGTTTGCAGCGGTTCGGAATCCACTTTAAGCCGTAGGTCCCGATCTCATATGCCCGTAGAGCGTCACTTATCCCAATCAGACTTCTCTCTCAGACACCACATCATTCCCAAACTGTAAAGGGGCAACTCAGCTCTAGGCACAGTGATGTGGTGTGGTGTAGTAGTAAATATATTTACTCTAATCATTGAAGTAAAGACTTTTTAAATATGGACATAACTATACATAAATTTCAAGCTCTGCATCAAACTTTTAATTAAAAGTAAATAAATATTACCATAACATGTAAATTTTTATTAAAATTCTTTGAAAAAATGTAAAATAAAATCTTCTCATAATATTCATTCTCCAAAAAGAGTTTTAAGAATATATTTGTTGTGATTGTTACTTTTTTCTTTTGCTCAATTTTCGTGAATAATCTGATCATAAATTTTGAACGAATAATGACTTACTTCCTAAAACAATTTTGAATCTATAAGTAATGTTTAAAGTGACCATTTTTTCTCTAAAAAATAAACTTGTTTTTATATGTTGGTATTGTTTAAGGCAGACACCGAATTTACGACATTTACTTCAATGGGATTCTGAATTGATGCGTACATTGACATGGTAACAGTGCTAAAAAAACATTTGAAACAAAACCCTAACATTTCTTCTAAAGTCAAAGAGAACACTTTGTTAAAAAAATGAACTCATATAAAATTTTAAAAAATGTAGTTATGTATTTCATACTACATAAAATATATTTAATTTTTAAGAATACAATAGTTTTAAGTCTATGTCATGTTGTATGTTTTTTAATGGTGACCTTTCAAATGAAAATGACAAAAAGATAATATTAAATTATTCGTTTTCTAGGAATTATACTGGAAAAAGGATGATACCTGAAATATATCACATAATGGGAATTTAGTACTGAAGAAGCATAATAATGATTAATAAATTTCTGTTAATAACAAGCACAACAGAATGGAACTTAATATTTATGTTAAACACAAGTGATCGTAAGAAATCGGTTGATTTTGTTCGAAATTTATTTATTTATTATTTTTCTTTTTTCATCTTAAATAAGACAAGCATCTTTTTACTCTCATAATTTAAGATTGTCAAATTTAAATGGTAACAATGCTAAAAAAACTTTCAAAACAGAAACACTAGCATTTCTTCTAAATTCAAAGTTTGGTTTGGTTTGTCGCTCTACGATCATCTTGTGCACACGAGGACTAAACAGATCGGGACCTACTGTTTAACGTGGATTCCGAACCACTCACAAACATCCATGCCACTGGCAGGATTCAAACCTGAAGCCTGGGATACGAAAGGCCAGAGCGCTAGCCACTTGGTCCCCAGGCCGCTCTAAATCCAAAGAAAACATTTTGATTAAGCAAAAATGAACTCAGATAAAATTTTAAAAAATGCAGTTATGTTTAATACTACATTTAATATTTACATACATAAAATACATTTAGTTTTTAAGAATATAAGATTGTATTATATTTTTGAGAGTGTGTTTTATGTTTTTTAATGGTGACCTTTTAACTGAAAATGTCAAAGATAACAATAAATTATTGATTTGCTAAAAATTAAACTCGAAATAGAATGATAACTGAAATATATTCCATAATGACAATTTAGTATTGAAGAAGCATAATAATAATTCATAATTTTTTTAATAACAAGCACAACAGAACGAAATTTAATATTTATGTTAAACACAAGTGAAAGTAAAAATCGATTCATTTTTTGTTCGAAATTTATTTATTTAATTCTTTTTCTTAATTAATTCTTTCTTATTAATTTATTTATTTTATCTTTAAATAAAACAAGCTTTTTTTTATTCTCATAATTTAGTATTGAATAAGCATAATAATAACTTATAAATTTAATTTAATAACAAGCACAACAGAAGGAAATTTAATATTTATGTTAAGCGCAAGTGATCGTGAAGAACTCGTTTGATTTTATTCGAAATTTATTTAATTTTTCTTTTTTTTATATTAAAATGAAACAAGCATATTTTTACAATCATAATTTAGTATTGAAGAAGCATAATAATAATCCATAAATTTCTTTAAATAACAAGCACAACAGAATGAAGTTTAATAATAATGTTAAACGCAAGTGAACTTAAAAAACCTTTGATTTTGTTCGAAATTTATTTATTTATTTATCTTTAAATAAAACAAGCCTCTTTTTACTATCATAATTTAAATTTTACATTTCATAGTTATATTGATACTTATGTCCTTTTATTTATATCGATATCTAACTAATTTTTGAATTTTCATTGTATGGTTACTGGTCGGCAGCAATTGGTACTGGCTGCCCTTTGCATGTCAATTGAGTGCCAGAGAACAGAGATTCGATTCGACCAGAACTTTGAAAAAAAAGGGGTAGACCTAGTAGAAATTATGACAATGTCACGCATTGATAAGATTGCCTTTTTTGTGTACGGAATCTCCTCCAAGGCCAAAAAACAATATCTCTAAGAGACCTCCCAGAAAACATTACTTTTTTTCTCACAGTTCTAAGACTTGATTCCGCAAAAAACCTCTTCTAAGACTAGACTCCTCAAGAATTTGACACCTCAAAGTGGAAATCACCATCACAAAATGTCAACAATCTCAATGAACCACGTGTCTAGAACGATCCCGTGACATTAGGGGAAAGAAATACCACTGTTTAGTCTAAAATATGAACTTATAACAATATTAAGACCAATTATTTTTTTCAAAAACTCTTTATTTATTCTTCCAAATTTATTTCATCGTCTTCAAAGTAATCCCCTCCGGACACAATGCACTTATGCCAACTTTTTTTCCCTATCCTCAATACATGCTAAAAAGTCATCGACAGGCATGGCCTTCAAAGCGAGAGGCGATTCACATTGGATCTCTTCAATTGACTCAAAACGGTGTCCCCTGAGTGGCCTTTTAAGTTTAGGGAATAGCCAGAAGCCGCACGGTGTGAATACGGGGGTTGTGGAGAGATATGGGTTTCATTTTTGGTGAAAGAGTCACGAACAATCAATGCAATGTGAGCTGACGCATTCAGTGTTTTCGGTACCAATCAAGAATTGCCGCGTTTGAGGTCCAAAATGGAACTGACCGATCCTTTTGAAATTCCAACATCAGCAGCAAGGTCTCTAATTGTAAATAGACGGTTTGAAACCACCAAATCTTTAATTTTTTGGACGTTAGTTTCGTCGGTTGAGGTTGATGGTCGAGCAGAGGGCTCTTCGTCTTCAACGCATTCTCTGCCTTCTTGAACTATTCATATCACCGAATGTCTTCTACAACATTTTACACGTTTCCGCAAACAAAATTGAATGCAAGTTCTTTTGCTCAATGAATTCAGATATTTCAAAAATCGCCGGAATCAATTTTAGCGTCTCACGAAGCCAATCGTAACTCAAACACTAATGAATATTTTGACGCCGAATTTCACACAGATGTCAAGGACAGTGCCAGTAACCAAAAAAAAGAAAAAGAAATTGAAATTCCATAAGCCCCGGGAATTTTAAATTGAAAATTGGTCTTACTTTTTGGACACAGAAGTATTTAAATTTACTTGAGCTAAAGATTTACAGATGGAATAAGTATCTTATCCATCCATCATTGACGAAGTTTTTTCTTTGGTCTTATAAATAAATGACCCAGATTTTTTTTGCTCCTAGAAAAAACAGCTTTTTTATAGTTTAAGCGTTTCTTGAAAAACATTTGAAGAACGTTAATTGACGTGTTTCAAAAGATAAAGCTACCTATTTTCAACACATTTATCTTTAAGTAAAACGAAAAAAACCTTTAAGTGTATCTCAAATTACTACAGGAATGACAAACTGAATCAGCTGTCTTAAACTTATCGCAATCACAGAATGACATGAGAATTTTTCTTAAATTCAAAACATACTCTATCTGATAAATTGAAATATTTGTTTTTCTATTTGAATTAAAAAAATAATTAAAATTTTGCGTAATTTTACTTTAACGAACTCATAACGAAAATTTCTTTAAAAATTTAAAATTCCACTGTATGAATATTTAAATATAATGTTCAAGCAAAAATACTTTTCTGATAATATTGATTCATTAATACTACAGCACAGTTTATTTTGGCAGTATTTTAAGTTCGCTTAATTAATTAAGTCTTCCTGATTACGATAATTGTTAAATGCAGTTTTATCCATTTTATTCTAAGCAGAATTATCTCAGTTCACAGTAAGTTATTATCTAATATAATAATAATGTTTCAAATGTGTATTCTTGATTTAAAAATATCAATTCCTCAGCACATTAAAAAAATGTATCGTTAAAATTTTGAATGAGCGAGAAAATTAAGAAGCACTAGTGACTATAAATAGTAGGATAAATGGGACTAGCGATTATGAAAATAATGGCTATAATACAAAAAAAATTAATTGGGATAATCAATATTATGTCAACCTATTCATCCTATATTTCCAGTCGACTAGATGTACCCTGTACCTCCAAGAAGTTTGTAAACCTGGTACTGTGCCATCGTGCAATTATCATCATATCGACCCTGTAGTTATGATCATTTCTGTTAATTATTTGGAGAATGCTAATAGTTTTGTACAGAGCCTGATGGCAAAGTGACTAGCGCTCTGGATTTTAGGTTTTCAATCCCAGAGTGCAATGGATGTTTGTAGTGGTTCGAAATTCACTTAAACCGTAGATCTCATATAATTACTACTACTATATTCTAATATGACTACTACTACTATACCACACCACAGTCTAATATGATTGAAGAGCACAGAGGTAGCAACCCAACTTCGTAAAAAGAAAAAAAATCTCCTATTTCGGAATTTACCAGTAGATCAGATGGCCATGTCGAACGTGTATTGTAGTGACGGGGATTTAGTTAGTTAGTTAGTTAATACTTTTGTATAATGCTATAGTTTCTTAGTGAATGGTAATAAACGCAGATAGCGGTTCGAATTTGTTAGTGAAATCCGTTGCATCTACTGCTTTAAGAAACAAAAAATAATGGCGACTGTGATAATAGAGTGTCTCACTTCGACAATCAGACTATTTGGTGGGAGTTTTTCGATGCATTCATCTCCATATCAAGTAAATGTGGGGCACTTACCCCTAAAAATTCTTTAGAAAGGCAATGCCTTCCCTCTTTGACTCGTCGGTGGGCTGTTCGTTGTATAAGTAGGTAAGTCAAAAGTTATCTAAACCTTTGACATAACTCTGATTCCATTGTGTACATTTCTTGACTTGCTTTCTTGCTTATTTCATTGTTATAGTGCTGCGGTAATGTTATGAAATTTTAATCTTAATTCAGCAATTTTTCTTCCTTTTGTTGCAGATTGATCACGGCCATTCCATTAGAAGGTAGCACCAAAGAGGAAGAGGGATACGATTCTTCTGGTCGGAGGATGTCAACGATACAAAAATTCATCCTAGACCATCATGAGGGAAGTGCTCTATCAAGTAAAACTGTGAATCGATAAGTTTAAAAGTGGCAGAATGAGTGTAGTGCATGAAGATGGAACAGGACGGCCCCACAATCTCCACTACAGATGAAAACTTTCAGCAAGCTCGAAAGATTGTTCTGACGAATAGGCGAATTTCAATGGTTGAGGTAATATCTGCGTTGAACATCACCGGTCACATCATCATGGTTCTGCCCGTAAAATTCTCAACGATAAACTCAGATTTCATAAAGTCTTTGCGGGGTAGAACTCAAGAAAGCTCACTATCACTGTCCATTCTTATTTAATCGTTTCAACAACGAAAGTGATGCATTTAAGAATAATCGTCACCGGAGATGAAACATGGGTCCATCACTATGAGCCAGAGCATGGAGTGGAAACAACCTAGCTCTACAACAAAGAAAAAAAATTAGAGCTGAGCCATCGATAGGATAGATTTGTAAACATTTCTTGGGACATTTCAAACATTTTCTCAAAGAGGTCCATTATGGTAGAATTTGTAGAAAGTGGTACTATGATCAATAATGCGAATTGTGAAATGAGGTGTTGTTTTTTAAATTTAAATACTATCAGCTACTAATACCTGGATCAAAATCAGAATACATTTCATTGTCACCCAAAACTTTAAAAAATGTACTAAGTATCCCGCAATAACCACAATTCCATAATAACTCAAACTCCGGGAAGGCAATTAAGGATATCTGGAATGTACATTCAATACAGGACTTGTACTCGAGTGATCGCCCTGGTGGTGCCCTGTTTTTGGGGGACATGGAAGCCAATAAACTTGCTTATCATATTTTGCCAGTGAGCACTTGAGGAATCTCGCTTACGAACAAGGACAGAAGATTTTTTAGGACCTGCACCAAGTGTAGGACTGCTCAATCATCACCCGCTCATATTTGAAACTGTCTTGATTTTTCATTTGGGAGAGGTTTTCATGAGGTTTTTTCTGAACCTTTTCTATTCTTGGACTTTTTTCAGGTTTATGAACTTAATTTCATTGATTTGGTCAAATAACTAAACCATATCAGGAATCACAAAAGACGACAACAACAAGAATACGTAAGCTTGTTGACCGCTAGGAAAAGTGCATTAATAAGGAGGAAGATTACACAGTAAAATGATGTGCACGATGAAACCATAACTTCATGTTGTTTACTTGCGTAAATGAGGTCTACTAATGTAAAAAAAAAATATCACAATTGAAGTTAAGAGAACTTTGGGAAGTTGATTATAGTAAATATCATGTTTAATATTAATGTCTTAATTATAACTAACATTATATTTATTGCAATATAGAACGTTGACACATTTTAACGATATCATTTAAAAATATCTTTCCAGTTGAAAAATGCTTTCATTTTTTTATGGAAGATTGCTCAGAAAATATCTAAGTAATTAAAATGTCTTGTTATACTTCGTCGAAAGTTTTTTTTGTATCTACAGAACTAATTTTTTTCTGCCTCAGTTTTTTTTATCTCTAACTTATGCATTTTTTTTCTTTTTAAAAACGAAAATACGTAACATATTTTGTTATTTTACTGGTATTACTTTTTTAATAGATTTTCTTCTATGTATTTAAAAATGGAAAGAAAAAAGAGCAGATGAATCTCCACCTCAAAAGGCAGAAAAGAAAGAAGTTAAAAATAACGAAAGATGAACAACAAAATAAATACAAAAGGTTCACTACTGAGACATTTCTGAGAAGCAATTTTTTTGAATATTTTTTTCTATTCTGGTATTTTGCTTACTTATTTTTTATTTTTATTGTTACTTTATATTTATATTCTAATATTTTGGTTGAATTCATTCTTATTTTTTATTTGTTTATCTTAAAATCTTTTTTAATTGAAAATAATACTTCTTTTCACCAACAGAAAATAACAATACAACAATAGAATGACTTTCTTTCATAGTCTGTAAAAGGGAAATAAATAAACTCCACTAATGCAAATTTCTCATCCATTGCAAATGGCAACTTAACCCTTCCTCCCCCCTCCCCTTCCAAAAGAAAACCCTCTCATCTCAACTTGACTGGAACATTTTCAATTGCACCATGTTATAATTGGTTCTACTTGTGCAAGAACGATACTCTAATGTTCGCCACTACAGCACACACACAAAAAATGAACTATTTAATAATAGAAAGTACCAGATCTTCATTCTCTGATCAACAAAGAAACCAGGGCGCATTCAGTGGCCATTTATACACGCGAAGAAAGACAAAAAAGAACGAAGAAGGGACCAAAAGAAAAAAAAATGGCGCTAAGCCGCCATCTTTATCAAAGATTCAGTTCCCGCAAAGTTTCTCGCCAAAACAAAAGAGACAAAGAGGCCAAACTTCAACTTTTCTTTTTCGCGCCCCGAGGTACTTTATCAAGCTTTCTGTTCAATACTCCTAATAACAGAAAGGGACAACTGACAAAAACGAAATAAAGATATCAGCCAATGCGTGCAAGGGGGGGAGGTGGGGCTCTTAGTGTCGCCTTTAATGTGTTTTTAATCGATCATTACATTTTCTTTTCTCTGGCAACGCAGGCCTGTCGCCATTTTTTTTCCCTTCCCCCTTCCTTTTTTTTTGTTCTAGGTCGAAGTGAAAATGAAACAATGAAACCATCCGAAGCCTGTGAAATGCAGCCTTTTCTGGCTGCAGTTTTGGCATCGTTTTTAGGATGTATTAGGTCACACTTATGCTTTCGATCAATGTCAGTGAGCAAGCAATGTTGAGAGTAAATGCTAAACTATTTTAGAAAACTATTGCTTTATTTTCTACCTTGTTTTGTTTAAATTATAGATTAAAATTGATTTCTTGTGACAAAATAATTTTGTTCTTGTAGAAATACATCAATTAAAATGTAAGCAAACTATCAAAATATCGCCGTATTAGTAAATAACTTAACGAAGAATTTTTTATTGGTATATTTAACATTAGGCTTAGCAGACAAATTTTACTATTCTGACGAGAGATTTGTTGAATACTTTTAAAAATAATTAATACATTTTTTGATAAATACTTTATTACAATATAAAAATATCTCCAAGTTAGCGAGACGATTAATTTAACATTTAATTTTGTGTTTATAAATTTATCGCCAACTCTGAGAAATTATTGGTGTTAGATTTATAGAATACACAAAAAATTATTAATTAAATTTTCTGATAAAAACTGCATTGTAGCTTGATAGCAAATATGTCCAACTTAACTATTAACTTAACAATCAATTTTGTTTTTATAAGTTTAACGCCAACTCTGTGGGAAAATTAATAGTTTTGGCGAGATATTTGTAGATCTAAAAATATCTAATAAAATTTCTGATAAATTGTAGCTGATACCAAAATATGTCCAAATTAGAGATTAGCTTAGCATTCAATTTTGTATTTGTAAGTTTAACGCCAACTCGGAGGGGAAATTACTGGTGTTGGCGAGATATTTGTTGATCTAAAAATAATATCTAAAAATATTTAAATAAAATTTCTGATAAATACTACAAAGTAGTACGATATCAAAATATGTCCAAGTTAGCTATTAACTTATTCAATCAATTTTGTGTTTATATAAGTAAGTATAATATAAGTTTGACGCCAATTTCGTGCGAAATTACTGGAATTGGCGAGAGATTTGGCGAACTGTCTAAAAATCATTTGTAAGGAATTTTTTGGTCTTTTAGAGAAAACTCTTTTAGAAGTCTTTAAATGTAATCACACATATAAAAATGAAATTGAGAAATTATGTAGTATAATTTTTGAACTAAATATTATATCTTAACAGAAAGTGGACTCATGCCATTTTCAAAATAATTATGTGTGTAATTTCATTAACTATGTAAATTAATAATGGCAAAATGATAAAAATTTTGAAAAAAATTTTTTTTTTGAGAACTGTTTATAGATAAAAATCTCCTAGCAGACTATATTAACTTTTATAAACTATACTTTTTACTATAACTTTTAATACTATAACTTTTTGTCAAAAATGGATGTACACCACTTTCAAAGTTTCACATTTTTAAACTAACACAAAATAGGTTATTTATGGGTTGGTTAAAATGCTTTTGAACTTGTAAAGTGGCAGCTCACTATGGGAAAACTTCAAAAGGGAGGCACTTCTGATTATTCGTTTTTTTATTTAATTACCTCCTCCTCCCTAATGTAGTCAAGAAATTAAAAAAGGCTATTGACTATCATCATTCATGAGCTTTAGTATCAGGATCATATCAAAGAACTTCATTAATTAATTGATTAATTTATTCATTAATTTATTAATTCCTTAATTTATTCATCACTTAATTGAGCACATTGGGTGTTAATGAGTGATTGGTTTGGTTTATCACTCTATGGTCATTTTGTGCACACTTTAGGCTAATTAGACCGAGACCACACAGTTTAACGTGGATTCTGAACCACTCACAAGCATGCATGTCATCGCCAGGATTCAAACCTGAAGTCAGAGAGCTATCCAATTGGCTATCCTGCCGTTAATGAATGAGGATCAGCAATTACAAATAAGCGAATTAATCACCAAAAATGTATTGTATTGTAATGTATTTTAATACTACTATATATATTATTTTAGGCATATAATTTTTTTTAAATATATACTACTATTAAATATTACTTTAGGCTTTTTATAAAAAGTATTTGCTTACGATTTGCTTTAGTAACAGGATCATTCAAAGGAACTTCATTAATTAATTAATTCATTCATTCATTAATTGATTAATTCATTAAACCATTGATTAGTAATTGATAAATTCGTTAAATAATTGTAAACGTTGGGTGTTAATGAGGGAAGATTACAAATAAGGGAAGGGATGATTACAAAAAGAGGAATTTTAATTTATGCCAATATCAAATAAATATTACTTTAGACTTTTAATAAAAAATATTTTTAAAAATATTTAATAAATCTTATTATATGTTCACCATAAAAATTTCAATAGCCTGTAATGATCTTGAAGTCAAGAAGTCGAACAAAATTGCGATAAGAAACATCTAATTGAGTTGAGTAAAAAACATTGTGTAATTAGTTTACAGTTCCTAATTCATTTTTTAAATACGATTAAAACAGATTTATCATACGATTATTTCTGAAGAAGTAAGCATATTTTACGAACACGAAAGTTGAAGAAGCCTTATAAAAACTGCTTATCATTAAAACAGGAAGTAAATACGAATTTACATGAATCAACTCTCATTTGATTATGTGTAGAGCAAGGGTAAAAGTGATGAGTAGTAATCAATTCGCTGAAATTATCTTCCAGCTTTATCAATTATTTCGTTCCAAGTATTAGTGGATTGCTGATAAAGATGTAAAGATATGTTGTAAAGATTATACAAAGATAAAGATACAATTTGCAAATGATAAATATGTACTACGTCAGCTAAGATATGTATTACAACAAATAAAGGAAATTTAAATTGTTGATTTCAAGCGTCAGAAACCATCATCGCCTAAGTCGTCATTTTCTATTTTCTAAAGTCGTCATCTACGTTGACGTCATATATCGTCATCTTTGTAATTTTAAAAGTTGAACCATATGGGGCTTCTTTCTACATTGCACCTGCACTGTGCAATCACAATTTTGAACGAACAAATCTAAAGGATTCCGGTTCGCAATCCTTTTCGTCGACATCAAAAATCTAAGTCTAGACAAGAACAATTGATTGTTTTACATTGGTAATGTTTACAATATATTTCGAAATAATTTCATTTACATGGTTTTAAACATGGTCGAATTTCATTTACATGGTCTTAAACATGATTCGAATTTCATTTACATGGTTCGAAACAATTTCATTTGCATTTCAAATTTTTATTCATTTTTTATTAAATGCAATAGATTAGATAAAAAAATTACAAAACACCATGCATTACATATCATGCTTATGTCCGGTAAGCATCAGTACTAAATGATGAATAGAAAATTTTGTATATTCAATGCATATCAATTTTTACATTTTCAGGAATGTAGCATGTTAATTCTTAGGGCTGGATAATGCGTTCAGAAATGAAAATACTTCTAGTTGATAGCGCGTTAGATTTCAAGCAAAGGATGCTTTCCGGTTCCCCAACAATTGGAAAAACTGAAATGGTAGTTCCTTTACTAAAACCTATCAAAGCCTCCATTACAACCGGATAGCTATAAACCCATTTTACTACTCTCAACCCTTAAATTTGAAGAAATTATCATTCACGATATACCAAGCAAGCACTCTAGTCAATAACAATAATTTATTATATTTAATAACAATAGCAATTAATAATGTTCAATAACACAGAAATTAAAACTAATAATATTCTTCTTCGTTGGCACAACAGCTCCACGATGGGTCAAGGTCGTCTGACTACAGATTTCGAGACAGGAGATGTCTTTTTACAGGGTAGAGTTACTCCCTTACTCCCAACTCTCGTCATATTAGAACGGGACCTGCGATTTAAAAGGATTCGGAGCCACTACAAGCACCCCTGGGACTCGAACCCTGTAGCATTAAGTGCCAGAGAGCTAGTCACTCGGCCATCAGCCTCCTAATAATATTAAGCAAGTAAAAGAAAGACTATATATGATATGTAAAGGTTTTATAACTATTCTACCACAAATATTCTTAACTATTTCATTATAATATTTTCTGTCTTAACACTTTATAAAAAAAATGACGCTGAATGTTCGAGTTTGTTCTCAAAGTCCATATTTAAATGAATATCATTGACAAATCACGTTAATAACTGATCCTCATTAAATTTGTTATTTACAAATAACAAAAATCAAAAAATTAAAGTAACTGAAACAAAACAGAAATTGGACGATCTTATGGCTCATCCAGTTGCCTCACAGAAAAATTAATTAGCAAAACGATTCAATAATCCGCGTCCAAAAACGCAGAGAAATATTTCTTAACAATTCAGCACAATTCTCTCTTTAAATTCAATGTTATTATCTTTTTGTTTCCGAAATAAGTTTATTTCCACCAACATTAGAGCGTGACACTTACACTTAGTACATACACTCAAGAGCCAAAACATTATGACCACCTGCCAATAACGAGTTGGCCCACCTTTGGCGCGCAACACGGCTTCAACCCGCCTTGGCATGGATTAATACCACCACTTAATACCAGTTAAATACCACTTCCACCTGATCACGTGCCTTCCACGTCATCCAGGCGAGTTCATTGCTGGGGAATGAAGGGGTGGTCATAATGTTTTGGCTCTTGAGTGTAGAGCACAATGCCAAGAAATTATAACTAGCTCCATTTCTTAATTTTAATTCTATCATAAATTTTCAATAAAGCATTTTACGTGTTAATATTTAAAAAAAACAATTACGTTGAATGTTCAAGTTTGTTCTCAAAGCCCTTATTTAAATCAATAGCATTGATTAATCACATTGATAACCGATCCTCATTAAATTTGTTTATCACAAATGATAAAAAATTTAAATATTGAAATATATTCTTAACAATTCGGCAATTCTTAACAATAACAATTCGGCACAATTCTCATCCTTGATGAAATTACGATCGTTACGGCCTTTAAACTGTTAAAACCTTAAAGACTTAAATAGAAAATAATAATAACAACAATTAATAATGCTCAATAACACAGAAATCAAGAAAATAAAACTAATAATTATATTCTTCTTCATTGACGTAACAGCTCCATGGTGGGCCAAGACTGTCTGCTTACAGGTAGATTTTGAGACAGGAGATGTTTTCTTTTTACGGGGTAGGGTTGTCAGCCCTATACCAACACTCAACATTCATATTAGAGAGGGACCCACGGTTTAAAGGGGATTCCGAGCTACTATAAGCATCCATGACATCGCAGGGACTCGAACTACGGCAACGAGCACCAGAGTGCTAGTTACCTGGCCATTAGACCCCTAATAATATTACACAAGTAAAAGAAAGACTATATATAACGTGAAGGTTTTATAACTATTCTAGCACAGATAGTCATCCGAATCTTTAAAGTCAATGTTTTTATTTTTTCAAAAACATAACCTGGCATAGATCAATTAGTACCTACCAATAGGTCCTGAACGGCCGAGTTGCTAGCGTTATGGCGCTCGGTACTGCAGGTTTCGGGTTCGAGTCCCGGCGAGGGCGTGGATGTTTGTAGTGGTTCGGAATCAACTTTAAACAGTAGATCCCGGTCTAACAGGATCGTAGAGCGTTGCGTGGGTAATGTTACTCCGCATCCGTAGCTTATCTTCAAGCTACACGCACCTCCTGGGTTGTGCTAAGTGAGTAACGTTGGTGCAGTGATTGTCTTAAGGCATAAAAGACAACTATCTAAGCGTTTGCCAGATGCATTTGGAAAACAATACATAATACTAATAAATTATAACTGACTGTATTTCTTAATTTTAATTCTATCATCCATTTTGATTATAACATTTTCTGTCGTAACACTTTATAAAAAAAATTACGCTGAATGTTCGAGTTCGTTCTTAAAGTCCATATTTAAATGAATATCATTGACAAATCACGTTAATAACCGATCCTCATTAAATTTGTTTATCACAAATAATAAAAATCAAAAAATTAAAGTAACTCATACAAAACAGAAATTGGACGATCTTATGACTCATCCAGTTGCCTCACAGAAAAGTTAATTAGCAAAACGATTCAATAATCAGCATCAAAAACACAAGAGAAATATTTCTTAACAATTCTGCACAATTCCCAATGCTTGATGAAATTACGATCGTTACGAATGCCATTCGTTACCCGGAAAAATCAATGGCAGGGCACATTTCTGTAAACAAATTCCCAAGAATCGCTCTCGCTAATTAGAGAATAAATCATACATCGCTTATGAGCAAGAACAATAATTCCCAAATTGATTCGTTATTTTCTCTTAACGAACAATTATCCCCATTTTCCTCAAAACTAGAATGTTTCTGAAATGAACTAAAAAGAAAAAAAATTCGTTATTGGAATAATGTAAAGTTTGTAGTATCCTATCCGATGCACTTTTATAAGATTGTGATATCTGATAAAATCCGACAAGAAATAATTTTTGAAGTAGGTACTAGTTCTTTTTCTAATTAACCTAATTATAATAAGTATATTATTTTGTGTCTTTCGAATATCTACAGATAATTATAATTGATATTTATTATAATTGATTTATTGATATTTTTTTCTTTATGCAAAGCCATAGCGGCCTGTGGATCTTCCGATGTTCCAAATCTGAGGTTTGATTGAATTGTCGCTCTGCGATCATCTTGCACACGAGGGCCAATTAGACGGGTATCTAAAGTTTAAAGTGGATTCCGAATCACCAACATACATGCATGCCATCGCCTGGATTTTAAGCTGATGCTTGTGGTACCAACGGCCAGAGTCGAGCCAATTGCCTATCAGGCAGCACATTTTAAAGAGAAGAAATGTATTTGGAAATGTCATATTCAAATTATTAATTATTCAACTTATTAGAAACCTGTGATACCGAGCGCCAGACCGCTAGCCACTCAGCCATTAGGACCCTCGAAATCTAAGGAAATTAAACATTTTGGATTTCTTTTAGTAAACGTTAGGGCCGGATATGTGTGTGATCTTGATTCAGTGTTGTACGTGGATACAAACTAAATTACTTCTTAAAATTATAACGCGATGTTTAGCAGCCATATTTATTACAATTGCAAAAACAGCACACCACAACTGCAACACACAAAATACAATTATATAACAAATATTTACAAAATCACTTTAACAGCATGTTCGTTTAAGGTTCTTCATACTCTCCGCATTACCTGGAACATTCACTCGACTCCGCACCACTCCCTTTTTCCTTTCTCCCTCTCCAAAGGGTGAAAAAAAACTTCAAGCTATAACTTGCTGTTATACCCTCGTTACTGCTTTGAACCCATCACTCGATTCTTGTACCCACACTACTGCTTCGAAACCTTTATTAGACTCTTGTATCCTCAGTACATCTTGGAACTCTTCACTCGACTCTTATTCTGCCATAGATAATCGTAACTATTTTTTCAGAATCTTTAAAGTCAATGATCTAATTTTTTCATTTCCAAAAACAGAACCTGACACAGATCAGTTAGTACACAAAACACATTGCCAATAAATTAAGTTTAGCTCTATTTCTAATTTTTAATTCTATCATCAGTTTTCATTAAAACATTTCATGTGTTAACACTTAAAAAAAATTACGTTGAATGTTCAAATTTGTTCTTAAAGTCCTTATTTAAATCAATACCATTGATTAATAACGTTAACAACCGATCCTCATTAAATTTGCTTATTACAAATAACAAAAATCAAAAATTAAAAATTGAACTAACTGAAACAAAGCAGAAACGAGACGATCTTGTGACGCATGCAGTTGCCTCACAGAAAAGTTAATTAGCAAAACGATTCAATAATCCGCACCAAAAACACAAGAGAAATATTTCTTAACAATTCGGCACAATTCCCATCCTTGATGAAATTACGATCGTTACGAACGGCATTCGTTTTCCTGAAAAATCAATGGCAGGGCCCATTTCTGTAAACAAATTCCCAAGAATAGCTCTCGCTAATTAGAGAATAAATCATACATCGCTTCCGAGCAAGAACAATAATTCCCAAATTGATTCATTATTTTCTCTTAACGGAAAATTATCCCCATTTTCCTCAAAACTCGAATGCTTCTGTAATGAACGAAAAAAAAAGAAATTCGTTATTGGAATAATATAATGTTTGTATTCTATACCGATGTACTTTTAGAAGTATAAGATATCCGATAAAATTCGACGTGAAATAATTTTTGAAGTAGGTACTAGTTCTTTTTCTAATTAATGTAATTATAATAACTATATTATTTGTCTTTCGAGGATCTACAGATAATTATAATTGATATTTATTATAATTGATTTATTGATATTGATTGATATCTCAGTATTTCCGAAATACTGAGAATACCAGGAAATTAAAGATTTTGAGTTGTTTTATAGCATTTTTATTCGAGAGGGTCAGGATTAAATAGTTGGTAAAAATATTCTGATACTGCATCTTCTAAAAAAATATTACAAAATATTCATCATCGTCATCATCATCATCATCATCAATAGCATGACATTTCAGGGTGGGCCAAGACTTACTTTTGAAGAGATTCCCATGCATTCCTCTGGATGACAATGGTCCTCCAATTCTTAACCAATAGTACTCTAGTACAGCAAAATCTTTTTCAACTGCGTCTATCCATCGCAACTTGAGTCGTCCTCTTCCTCTTTGCCAAAACTAACCTTTTTACAAGGTTTAATTCATTCATTCTAAATATATAAGCAGCCCAGTTTAATCTATTGATCTTAGTAAAATTTATAACATCTAGGTCGTTATAGCATTTATATATTTCTGCATTGTATCGTCTTCTTCAATCACTTTCCTTAACACCTCCAAGAATAGCCCTTGAAATCTTCCGCTCAAATATACCCAAATGAGCCTCATCAGATCTTGCCAAAGTCCATGTCTCAGGGCAATAGACCAAAATAGATCTAATATGGGTTTTTTATAACAAGTATTTAGTTCTTCTGCATATGAATTGTGATTTAAACTGATTTTCTAACCCATAAAAGACATTATTGGCAGATATAGTTCTATTTTTTATTTCAGGTAAGATATTAATATGACATATTATATTATTACTTCTGATCCTAAGTTCTGTCACAGATAGTCTTAACTATTTCATCAGAATCTTTAAAATCAATGTTATTATCTTTCTGTTTCCGAAAGACATTTATTTCCACTAACACTAGAGCCTGACCAAGATCAATTAGTACATCGAACAGAATTCCACTAAATTATAACTACCTCACAATTTTCATTAAAACATCTTACGTGTTAATATTTAAAAAAAAAATTACTCTGAATATTCAAGTTTGTACTTAAGGGACTTATTTAAATCAATAGCATTGACTAATCACGTTAATAACGGATCCTCATTAAATTTGTTTATCACAAATAACAAAAATTAAAAAATTAAAATCACTGAAACAAAAAAGAAATGAGATGATCTTTTGACGCATGCAGTTTCCTCACAGAAAAGCTAATTAGCAAAACGATTCAATAATCCGTATCAAAAACTCAAGAGAAATATTTCTTAACAATTCTGCACAATTCCCAATGCTTGATGAAATTACGATCATTACGAACGGCATTCGTTTCCCTGAAAAATCAATGGCAGGGCACATTTCTGTAAACAAATTCCCAAGAATCGCTCTCGCTAATTAGAGAAGAAATCATACATCGCTTCTGAGTAAGAACAATAATTCCCAAATTGATTCATTATTTTCTCTTAACGGACAAATTATTCCCATTTTCCTCAAAACTCGAATGCTTCTGTAATGAACTAAAATAAAAAGTAAAAAAAAAAAGAATTTGTTATTGGAATAATATAACATTTGTAGTATTCTATTCGATGTACTTTTATAAGTATAAGATATCCGATAAAATTCGACGCGAAATAATTTTTGAAGTAGGTATTAGTTCTTTTTCTAGTTAACCTAATTATAATAAGTATATTATTTTACGTCTTTCGATATCTGCACATAATTATACAAATCTGATATTTTTTTTTATGCAAAGCCATAGTGACCTGGTGATCTTAGGATTTCCGAAATCTGAGGAAATTAAACATCTTAAATCTTTTTATATTATTTTTATTCTAGAGTGGCCTTATTAATTAGTTGATAAAAATATTCTGATACAGCATTATCTTCTAAAAAATATATTACAAAATATTCACCATCATCATCATCATCATCATCTTCAATAGCACCACATCCCAGAGTGGGCCAAGGCTTCAATTTTGATGAGATTTCCATGCAATTTCTCTGGGTGACAAGGGTCCTCCAATTCTTAACCTTCAGTAGACCAAAATCCTTTTCAACTGCGTCTATCCGTCTCAACTTGGGTCGTCTTCTTTCTCTCTGTCCCTGTGACTTTGCCAAAACGAGCCTTTTTACAGGTTTTAAATTATTCATTCTAAATACATGAGTAGCCCATTTTAAACTATTGATCATAATAAATTTTATAATATGTTTATAGCATTTATAAATTTCTACTTTGTACCGTCTTCTCCAACAATCACTTGCCCTGACACCTCCAAGAATAGCCCTTAAAATCTTCCGTAGAAATATACCCAAATGGGCCTCATGAGATCTTGCCAAAGTCCAAGTCATAGGTCATAGGAGCCATAGGTCAAAATAGGTCTAATAAGGGTTTTACATAACAAGAATTTAGTTTTTATACATATGAACTGGTATTTGAACAGATTTCTTAACCGATAAAAGGCTTTATTGGCAGATACAAATCTGTTTTTTATTTCAGGTAAGATACTATCATGACAGTTAATTTCTGATCCTGCATGCATGGAAATCTCTTCCAAGGAAAGCCTTGGCCCATAATGACGAATTTTATAATATTTCTTTAGGAGATGATGCTGCGTCAGAATATTTTCACCAACTAATTAATACGGCCACTCTAGAGTAAAAATGCTATAAAAAGATTCAAGATGTTTAGTTTCCTTAGATTTCGGAAAATATCAGATTTATATAATTATCTGTAGATATCGAAAGACATAAAATAATATAATTATAATAATTAGATTACCTAGAAAAAGAACTAGTACCTACTTCAAAAATTATTTAACATCGCATTTTATCGGATATCGTATACTTATAAAAGTACATCGGAATAGAACACTACAAAGTTATATTATTCCAATAACGAATTCTTTTTTTTTTTTAGTTCATGACAGAAACATTCGAGTTTTGACGAAAATGGGGATAATTTGTCCGTTAAGAGAAAATAATGAATCAATTTCGGAATTATTGTTCTGGCTCAGAAGCGATGTATGATTTATTCTCTAATTAGCGAGAGCGATTCTTGGGAATTTGTTTACAGAAATGTGCCCTGCCATTGATTTTTCTGGGAAACGAATGCCGTTCGTAACGATCGTAATTTTATCAAGGATGAGAATTGTGCTGAATTGTTAAGAAATATTTCTCTTGTGTTTTTGGTGCGGATTATTGAATCGTTTTGCTAATTAACTTTTCTGTGAGGCAACTGCATGCGTCACAAGATCGTCTCGTTTCAGTTTGCTTCAGTTAATTTAATTTTTTAATTTTTGTTATTTGTAAATAACAAATTTAATGAGGGTCAATTATTAAATTGGTTAATCACTGCTATTGATAATAACAGCTTTAAGAACAAACTTGAATATTTAGATTAAAATTTTTTCAAGTATTAACACATAAAATGCTTTAATGAAAATGTATGGTGGAATTAAAATTAACGAATAGAGCTAGTTATAATTTATTTGCTAACTGATCTGTGTGACACTTATCATAATGTTTGAATTCGTATAATCATACTGAAGTGATAGCATTCTAAGAAATTGAACTCCTTGACAATTAAAATTCTTAAATTCCATTGGTGAATCCTCTAATTTGTTTTGTGCGAAAGATCTTTGCTTAAAATATCAATAAATAAATAAATACATAAATAAAAGTGGAATTTTTTTTCAATTTTTCAAGCGTATCAATGAGAGCAAGTTACAATTTATTTGCCAACTGGATCTGTGTGACAAGCATATATCATAATATTTGAATTCGTATAATCATACTGAAGTGATAGCATTCTAAGAAATTGAACTCCTTGACAATTAAGGTTCTTAAATACCATTGGTGAATCCTCTAATTTGTTGGGTGGAAAAATCTTTGCTTAAAATATCAATAAATAAATAAATACATAAATAAAAGTGGAATTTTTTTCAATTTTTCAAGCGTATCAATGAGAGCTAGTTACAATTTATTTGCTAACTGATTTGTGTGACACTTATCATAATATTTGAATTCGTATAATCATACTGAAGTGATAGCATTCTAAGAAATTGAACTCCTTGACAATTAAGGTTCTTAAATACCATTGGTGAATCCTCTAATTTGTTGGGTGGAAAAAATCTTTGCTTAAAATATCAATAAATAAATAAATACATAAATAAAAGTGGAATTTTTTTTTCAATTTTTCAAGCATATCAATGAGAGCTAGTTACAATTTATTTGCCAACTGATCTGTGTGACACTTATCATAATATTTGAATTCTTATAATCATACTGAAGTGATAGCATTCTAAGAAATTGAACTCCTTGACAATTAAGGTTCTTAAATACCATTGGTGAATCCTCTAATTTGTTGGGTGGAAAATCTTTGCTTAAAATATCAATAAATAAATAAATACATAAATAAAAGTGGAATTTTTTTTTCAATTTTTCAAGCATATCAATGAGAGCTAGTTACAATTTATTTGCTAACTGATCTGTGTGACACTTATCATAATATTTGAATTCTTATAATCATACTGAAGTGATAGCATTCTAAGAAATTGAACTCCTTGACAATTAAGGTTCTTAAATACCATTGGTGAATCCTTTAATTTGTTGGGTGGAAAAATCTTTGCTTAAAATATCAATAAATAAATAAATACATAAATAAAAGTGGAATTTTTTTTTCAATTTTTCAAGCATATCAATGAGAGCTAGTTACAATTTATTTGCTAACTGATCTGTGTGACACTTATCATAATATTTGAATTCGTATAATCATACTGAAGTGATAGCATTCTAAGAAATTGAACTCCTTGACAATTAAGGTTCTTAAATACCATTGGTGAATCCTTTAATTTGTTGGGTGGAAAAATCTTTGCTTAAAATATCAATAAATAAATAAATACATAAATAAAAGTGGAATTTTTTTTCAATTTTTCAAGCGTATCAATGAGAGCTAGTTACAATTTATTTGCCAACTGATCTGTGTGACACTTATCATAATATTTGAATTCGTATAATCATACTGAAGTGATAGCATTCTAAGAAATTGAACTCCTTGACAATTAAGGTTCTTAAATACCATTGGTGAATCCTTTAATTTGTTGGGTGGAAAATCTTTGCTTAAAATATCAATAAATAAATAAATACATAAATAAAAGTGGAATTTTTTTTCAATTTTTCAAGCGTATCAATGAGAGCTAGTTACAATTTATTTGCCAACTGATCTGTGTGACACTTATCATAATATTTGAATTCGTATAATCATACTGAAGTGATAGCATTCTAAGAAATTGAACTCCTTGACAATTAAGGTTCTTAAATACCATTGGTGAATCCTTTAATTTGTTGGGTGGAAAAATCTTTGCTTAAAATATCAATAAATAAATAAATACATAAATAAAAGTGGAATCTTTTTTCAATTTTTCAAGCATATCAATGAGAGCTAGTTACAATTTATTTGCCAACTGATCTGTGTGACACTTATCATAATATTTGAATTCGTATAATCATACTGAAGTGATAGCATTCTAAGAAATTGAACTCCTTGACAATTAAGGTTCTTAAATACCATTGGTGAATCCTCTAATTTGTTGGGTGGAAAAATCTTTGCTTAAAATATCAATAAATAAATAAATACATAAATAAAAGTGGAATTTTTTTCAATTTTTCAAGCATATCAATGAGAGCTAGTTACAATTTATTTGCCAACTGATCTGTGTGACACTTATCATAATATTTGAATTCGTATAATCATACTGAAGTGATAGCATTCTAAGAAATTGAACTCCTTGACAATTAAGGTTCTTAGATACCATTGGGGAATCCTCTAATTTGTTGGGTGGAAAAATCTTTGCTTAAAATATCAATAAATAAATAAATACATAAATAAAAGTGGAATTTTTTTTCAATTTTTCAAGCGTATCAATGAGAGCAAGTTACAATTTATTTGCCAACTGATCTGTGTGACACTTATCATAATATTTGAATTCTTATAATCATACTGAAGTGATAGCATTCTAAGAAATTGAACTCCTTGACAATTAAGGTTCTTAAATACCATTGGTGAATCCTTTAATTTGTTGGGTGGAAAATCTTTGCTTAAAATATCAATAAATAAATAAATACATAAATAAAAGTGGAATTTTTTTTTCAATTTTTCAAGCATATCAATGAGAGCTAGTTACAATTTATTTGCCAACTGATCTGTGTGACACTTATCATAATATTTGAATTCGTATAATCATACTGAAGTGATAGCATTCTAAGGAATTGAACTCCTTGACAATTAAGGTTTCTTAAATACCATTGGTGAATCCTCTAACGTGGAAAATCTTTGCTTAAAATATCAATAAATAAATAAATACATAAATAAAAGTGATGTTTCACTTACACTTACTGTATCAATAAAATTTTTAAAAATTTTATAAGCATATTGATAATATTTTGTTGGTAGTTGCTTGAAATTGTTAATTACATTACCATACTATTTTAATTAAATAATCATACTTAATGAGAGCATTTCAAATTAAAGCTCCTGACAATCAAGGTTCTTAAATTCCGTCAATAAAAAGTTATCTGTTTAAAAAGTCCGTTTATTTTTAAAACCTACTGATAATGTTACTTTATTTTACTTATTGGTTTAAGAAATCTTAAAATCTTCTTACTAGAATATTTTAATTAAATTATCTATTTGCGGAAAGGGATTTTTCATACTGTAGAGCACTCAAATATACACTAAAAGCATCAAATTTATTTTAAGATTTAAATTTATTTTGTATCAGATTTTCGATCATGTAATACAAATACATCGTTAAGAAACGAACACATGGGTACTATTACACATACACATATGCATACATGCAAATCATCGATTTAAATAAAGGGTGCTTTCGCAGAATTAGCTCTTTAAATGGTACTTAGCAAATGACGTATTTTTTAAAAAGAAATCCCGCGGCGAATTGCGTAAGATTTTTATATTTCCGTTCAAACCGAATCTTTCAGGATTCAAAATCGATTTATAAGCAGAAATCTTGGACTTCGGAAAAAGAAAATCATCGATTTTGGAATCGTTTGAACTTTTTCGTTTTCATACTTCTCAACGTTTCTTAAGGAAACAGTTTCTCTAACAAGAGAGAGAGAGAGAAAAAAAAAAAAAGAAAGAAACTTGAATAATTTTTTTCTTTTTTTACATTCCTTTCTTTCTGTGTATAGAATTTTTCTCTTTTCTTTTCTAAAAGTATCAAACGCTGCTTTTGGAAAAATTTAGAAAAAAACGAAAAGAAAAAGAATTATTTTTAGTTAACTGACGTCGATTTCGATTAATCGATACCCAGATTATGTTTCTGCTGATGCCGTACAATCGATTCAATTCCGGGCTCAAAAAGCGAGTTTAATTTTGTTTCTGTTTCTTTTTCTTTTAAGATTATTTTTCTTCTTCTAAGAACAGTTGCTTTAAGAAACGCTTATTCGAAAATTCGATTAATTCAGAAGTTATCGCGGAAAATGAAAATTTAATCAATATGGCGCGTTCAGAGTGAATAATGATACTGCTATTAGAAATTATTTTTTATAAAAATTGTGAGATTGAAAACTTTATTGTGTTTCAGAAGTTAAAAGACCAGCAGAATATTTTTTTAAAAATCCGATAGATTAAATTTTTTTTGTACATAATGATCAAACATCTCCTATTATTCAATTCATATTCTAATTAATTCTTGAATATTTGAAATGATATTAAAATTAGATTTCTTCAAATTAATATCTCAGTGTTTTTACGGAGCTGCATGAAATTAATTTTCAAAGAATTTTTTTATTTATTAATTCTTAAATTTTGATTTCCAAAATCTTTTTTCAATAATAATTGATATTTATTTTACTTTTTTAGTTATACCTGATATACTATATAATTAAAAGTCAATGTTCATATGTGTACAAAAACTAGACCGACTTTACTGAAAATTTTGCAGTGTGTTTTGTTTAGAGCAGGGATGGGTAAACTTCTTGTTTCGCAGGCCAAAGAACGAAAAAAAAAGTTTGGCGGGCTAAAGATAAATTTTCTAAAATTTTAAAAACAATATACAAGTATCACAATTTAAATATGTTAATGAGATGAACGAAATTGCGATTTAATTTTTAAAAGCTCCTTATAACTGAGGTTCGAAGTGAGATGCACTGATTCTTGGGAACGAGGCTAAATGCTCTTTTGTCAGTCTACTTCTGAAATAACAACTGTAAAAAAAATATTTCCAGGTCCATCGTACAGGCAAGGCAAACTTTACGTTTTTAGTAGCCATTTTGGAGTTGAAATATTTTTTGAATAACCCAAACAAGCATGCTATACTTTAAATAATTTCACCACTATTCACAATGAGGCTATATGTCGCAATCTTTCCATACGCAATCAATAATATTAGAACTCGCGGCTTTTCGGCGGATATAAATATTAGAAACACGCCACAATCTACGGATCTGCCTTTATGAGGTCCTATTACCTATCTTCCAGGTTCCTCTCTGATGCCTGTCCACCTTTTGCGAGAAAAGGGAATGGCGGCTTTTCCCAAATGTCTACAAACCTATCAACCTAACAAAAAACTTTGATTTTTAACACTTAAACAACGATTATTATGAAGAAAGCTGCAATCAGTAGACACCTTTATTTCCATATTTGAGTTCATGTTTAATGGAAACAAGGACAGAGGAGAAGGTAAAAGAATCAATCAGATCATGAAAAAGAAGGAAAAAGAAATATTTGAATCAAAGTAAGGAAGGAAGGAAAATATCTCAGGCCGGACCTATATCAGGACCATATCATTATATTCTCAATGAGTTTCCCCAACTACAGGTTTAAAGTGTCAGATGAACTTAACATTCAATTGTTTTTCAGCAGGTATTCAAGTGAAGATTGCAGTTATTTTCAACGTAAATTTTCAACTTGTTGATTCTTAAGAACATTTTGTCTAGGACGCATGAAATTCATGAGAAATTCAAAAGGTGAAATGACCGATAAAAATTGGTTCTTCCACGTAGTATAACAATGGTAACCAGAAAGGAAAAAAATAATCGAAAACAATATCGGTGTGAAAAGGAAGAAAAAAATTTAACATACCATAAATTCATTGAAATGAGGGCATGTAAATTGAGATCAGACGGAATTGAAGCAGGAGTATTTATTATGGGTTAACAATAGCAAGCAGTTTTTTGATGATTTTAGCATTAATAAAGTGACCTTTTCTTGCATATTTTTATTTATGATATTCTTTTAAGATATGTCTGGCGTGCCAATCGTGTGACAGTCATTTTAGGGAAAAGGAAGTGTGTTGAAAATACAGTTTATCTGGACATATTCAGCGTATATTTTCTATATCCAGAAATGACCAAGATTTAGTGATTAATGAAACTTACTAATAAAGAACGTTTTTGAAGCATTAACAGATAATGTGACTTAATGGCGGGAGGAATTATGCTCCATGTTGTGAATGAGCTTCAATTCATGAAGATATCTCCTAATTAGTGGCGCAGATGAAGGCTCTGAAAAGGGTCTTAAGGCTGACACATAGATCGGAGCTACCGTGGTAATCCATATGGTGTTTTTCAAATTGAAACCTTCAACATTCAAAGGTATTAATATATTTGAGCTGTTTTGTTTTTTCCATCTGTGTAAATGAGATTATAACATTTTGTGAAAATTATAACGTTTGCAGCGCCATCGTTAATAAAGGTACGATCAACTCAACTGACATCGGAATGGACTCCAGATGGGAAATCGGTGGAGCATCTTGGTCCCATGGAGCCCACCCTATGACCCTTATTATTAGCGCCTAGCTAAAAACTCCACCCTTACAGGATCTGTTTATAAAAACTTCAATTAAAAAACCTTTCAGTTATCTAAGTGGTGCTGTTTAATGGTGCAGAAACTTGTGAACTCTCAGCCATAATATCAGGTAAAAAACTGTTCACCTGAAGATCACTTCCGTACTGATAACCATCCTGAAGAAAAGCGCATATACGATAAATCATTATTATAATATTTGCACAATATCTAACAGATAAAATTGTAACATATGACAAGGATAAACATAAACATTTTAACGAATTAGTACGTGTGTTAATGGTCTGTTTTTAAAACTCCCAAAAGCATGTGGATAATACAGAAACATCTTCATTTCTGAATGAATAATAAATTAAATTATTAATATATCGAGTGATAACTTCAAAATGAGATCTCCAATATTTAATAAAGACTTTATACAGAAATAAAATAAAAATGTTTGACTATATTGTTGAAATATTGAAAAATGGGAAAAAAAAAAAATACGGCATGCTTTGATATTGGATTCAACTTTGCTGCGCTTCTGAAAATCGGAATTACAGTTTTAAGCATACGTAGAATCACTTGAAGTGACTTTTCATTATGAGTAATTTGAAATTCTAAGCTCATGATTAGCATATTTTAATTATAAAAAGTAATCATAAATTTTTACAGTGAGGATTGAAATTGTGCCTCATGAAAATTAAATAAAAACAAAAAGTAATGTATAAAGATGTACTTACAAAGTCAATTCTATTTTTTCTTTATTATATTTTAAGAAGATCACTTCATAATCATTTTGATTCTTTTCCAACACTCTGCAGTATCTGTTTGATGCAGATATCAAGCGCGACCAAATCTAAAAAACATAAAAATGAATGAATTAATTTAATTACCAGGAATTAATATTTGAAAAGTGTATTCATCCAGTGCCATCCCTTACCCATAAGGTTAAAAATGTGTTGGGAACTTGATTGGATGAATAAGTTCTTACATTATGATTAGCATTAAAACTCAGGACATCATATATATATATATATATACTTACTTATCTTATATATATATAAGGAGAATATTGAGGATAATGAAAATTATAAAAAAAAAAAATGATAATTAAAGGTAACGGGCTTAAACAATCTGAACATTCATTAAGTATGCAAAAATATTGATTTATAAATTTTCCATATTCTACATACCAGCAATGCATGGC